>ML374409.1:0-34648 GCA_005239525.1 Nicotiana knightiana | reverse complement strand
TCAACTTCATATAATGCAATAGAGTGATATGAATTTTACACATGTTTAAAAATGTTTCCAAGGAAAGTTTTTTTGTTTGAAATTCCATGACATTTTACATGTGTTTGGTTATCGTCTAAAACTCATGTTTGCAACTGTTTTTGTTTAACAGATTTGATATACTCTTGTATTTCGTAACTGTTTTTCATAGGTAACAGTTTTTCGATATTAATACAAGGAAACAACTGTTTTTTACTAGTAACAGTTTTTATAAAGATTGGGGTTTTTACCCGCAACTGTTTTGGAAACAGTTTTCTAATAAGTACGAGGGAAATGTTTTCTTATTCGTAACTGTTTTTATTTGATAACAGTTTCTTGAACAAATACAAGGATTTAGATCTTTCATCCATAACTGTTTTATTTGAGAACAGTTTTTTGAATGAGTACATTGATGATGATCTTTTACCCCTAACTGTTTTTGTTACAACAACTTTGAATAAGTATAAAGATGTACATTTCTTTCTCGTGACTAATATTTTGCCTTTCAACCTGAATATGTTCGAAGGTTTTTGCTTTTTGCATTAGGCTTTGTATTTGGATGGCTCTTTTGATTTCTTTCGATTCTGCTCGTGTCACTTGTCTCATTGGGTAGATGGGTCTTTAGGCTCGAGCTTTTGACTTTCTGATAGTCTTCTTTGCTTCGTCTTAGTCTTCCATACTGTATAGTCCCCCAAGTGTTTGAGCTTTGAAGAATGAAATCTCGAGCACTTGATTATTTCTTTCCTTGTGGTCCTTTTCCTGAAAAGGAAAAACATTCCGGACTCGAAGGTATATAGTTTTTTAGATAATAACTGCTTAACCCCTTTTAAAACGTCCATCAGAAAGTGTAACCCTAGACCGTGAATTGTGTTATTTCCTCGCTTCTTTGCAAGTCTAATATCATCATCTGGTGATGGGTTAGCTTTGTGCCTATCATCTAAAAAAGTTAGTAAAATTTTTAAATGTTCAAAATAAAATCGAACGTGTGATATCTGACGGGGGGTATTCTTTTCTTTTTAGAAGTAATACTTCTTTAGATGGATAGCGTTCCAGCTTGTTGGTAGAACTCTACCGTCCATAGCTTCCAACTCATAGGCGCCTTTTCCAGCTATCCCTCGGATTTTGTAAGGTCCTTCCCAGTTTGGATTTAGCTTTCCTGCACCTGTTTCTTTTGTTGATTGAAAGACTTTTTTGAGGATGAAGTCCCCAATTTTAAAGTAACTGAGATGAGCTTTACAGTTGTAACAACGCTTATGATTTTTTTCGAGCTGCCATCCGTATCAATGTTGCTTCTCTCCGCGGTTCGAGCAGGTCCAGGTTGGTTCTTAATTCGTCGCTATTTTCACCTTCCATGGCTATCGAGAACCTTATACTTGGTTTGCCAATCTCTACAGGTATTAAGGCTTCTAAGCCATAAACAAGTGTGAACGGAGTTTCTCCCGTGGCTATTTTTGAAGTCGTTCTGTATGCCCATAGTACCGCTGGTAACTCATCAGTCCAGTTTCCTTTGGCTTTATCCAACCGCTTCTTTAGATTGTTGATGATGACTTTATTTGTTGACTCATATTGACCATTAGCCACGGGGTGGTAAGGCATTGAGGTGATCCGCTTGATTTGCCAACTTTCGAAGAATTCTGTGATTTGCGAGCCTATGAATTGTGGGACATTATCACACACGATCTCCTTTGGTATTCCAAGGCGGTATATTATGTTTCTCCATAAGAAACTTTTAACTTCTTTTTCTCGCACTTGTTTGAACGCTTCTGCCTCTACCCATTTTGTAAAATAGTCGGTTAGTACGAGTAAAAACCGTACCTGTCCTTTAGCTGTGGGAAGAGGTCCTACTATGTCCATACCCCATTTCATGAAAGGCCATGGGGATATTATTGGATGTAATAATTCCGCTGGTCGATGCATGTTATTGGCAAACCTTTGGCATCTGTCACATTTGGATACGAAATTCTCAGCTTCTTCTTCCATCTTAGGCCAATAGTATCCGGCTCTGTTTAGTGTTTTCACTAAGTATCTAGCCCCTGAGTGATTTCCACGGTGTCCTTCGTGGACATGCATCTTTGCGGCATAGTGCTTGAGTCATTTTCCTATCTTCAGGTACGGTTCCATTCTGCAAAAAATTAAGGATTTCGTTTCTCCAGTCCCAGGTTAGGTTGTTGAAAGTTACCTCATTCCTTTCCTGGTCTATTATTGAATGAAATAGTTGAACGACAATTGTATTGTCTTTGTTCGTTACTTCCGTGACTGCTGCGAGGTTAGCTAATGCATCTGCCTCTGCATTTTCTTCTCTAGGTATTTGCACTACCTTCCATGTTTTGAATTGTCTCACGAGCTTCCTTGCTATTTCACGATACTGTTGCATTCTAGTCTCTCGAGCAATGTAAGTCCCCTGTATCTGATTTACTACCAGTTGGGAATCGTTGTTGATCACAATTTGCTCGATTGAGAGCTCCCGTGCAAGTTCAAGCCCTGCAATAACAACTTCGTACTCTGCTTCATTGTTAGTGATATGATAACACTTTATAGCTTGCCGTGTCTATTCACCCGTGGGTGATATCAAGACTATGCCTACGACAACACCTTTTATATTTGAAGAACCATTGGTGAAAAAGGTCCACAGGTCTGGATTAACACCGTTAAAGAGTTGTAACTCTTTTTCTACTTCAGATACAATGCCATTACTAAAGTTAGCAACAAAATCAGCTAGTAGTTGAGACTTAATTGCAGTCCTAGGCTGATAAATTATCTCATGCTAACTTAATTCTATGGCCCATTTGGCTAATCTTCCTGACAATTCTTGTTTATGCAGAATATTTCTTAAAGGATATGAAGTCACAACAGTGATTGGGTGGCATTGAAAATAGGGTCGTTTTAGATGCCATTATTAAAGCTAAAACTAACTTTTCCAGATGTAGATATCTAGTCTCAGCATCTAGAAAAATTTTACTTACATAATAGATAGGTGATTGTTTACCTTTTTCTCCTCTTACCAATACTGCACTTACAACAATTTCTGAGACAGCCAGGTAGAGGTACAATCTTTCCCCTTCTTTTAGCTTTGAAAGCAGTGGTGGTTCCGATAGATAAATCTTCATGTTCTTGAGGGCTTGCTGACATTCTTCGGTCCATTCGAATTGATTCTATTTTTTGAGAACTGAGAAGAATTTAAAACTTTTTTCGGAAGATCTAGAAATAAACCTCCCCAAAGCTGCTATTCTTCCTGTCAGTCTTTGAACCTCCTTTTTATTTGTTAAGACATCAGGTATTTCCTCTATGGCTTTAATTTGAGCAGGATTTACCTCTATTCCTCTGTTTGATACAAGGAAACCCAAAAATTTGCCTGATTGCACTCCAAAAGCGCATTTCTCTGGATTCAACTTCATATTATACCTGCGTAAAATATCAAAAGCAGTAGATAGGTGCTGGAAATGGTCTTGTGCTTGTGTTGATTTTACCAACATGTCATCGATGTACACCTCCATCGCTTTTCCCAGATGTTCTTGGAACATCTTAGTCACTGGCCTTTGATAGGTGACTCCAGCATTTTTTAGGCCAAAAGGCATGACTTTATAACAATAAGTTCCCCTATTCGTGATAAATGGGGTTTTTTCCTCGTCTAAAGGATCCATTTTAATCTGATTATAACCAGAATATGCATCTCAAAAGATTAATAGTTCATGATCTGCGGTAGCATCAATCATTTGATCTATATGAGGCAATGGGAATGAATCTTTGGGGCATGCTTTGTTTAAATCAGTATAATCTACGCATACTCTCCACTTTCCATTCGTTTTAGGTACTACCACGGTGTTTGCCAACCATTTAGGGTACGTTACCTCTCGTATCGAACCAATCTTCAAGAGTTTCTGTACCTCTTCGTTGATCACTTGGTTCTTGAACGGTCCTTGATTTCTTTCCTTCTTCTTAACAGGTACAAAGGATAGATCTTCATTTAGTTTATGAGTCATCACTTCTGGTGGGATGCCTGTCATATCTGAGTGGGATCACGCAAAACAGTCTGCGTTAGCCTTTAAATAATCAATTAACTTACCTCTTCGAGTGGGGCTTTGCCTCGTGCCTATATACACTTTCTGCTCAGGTTTTTGTTCAGCTAACGGAACAGCTTCGAGCTCCTTCGTCGTTGTTTTGATGTGCTCATCTTCCTCCAGTTCATGAATGACGTCCGGTCTGGAATCCGCATATATGTGGTATAGTACACCTTTCGTGGTAACTTGACTCTTCTTCTCGTAAGTATTTTCTTTCGTGCCTGTTTCAACAATAATATCTTCCGTACCTATTTGGGAAGTAATTTTTTTTATGTCTGTTTGGGCGGTGTTACCTATTTGGGAGATTTCCTTATCTCGTAATTCTTCCACCTCTATTTTCTTGTTGTAGTATACCATAAAATTTATATTTTTTGTGGTCTGCTGATCTCCTTTGATTTGTTGAATCCCCCATTCGGAGGAAAATTTAATTACCTGATGCAACATGGAGGGTATCGCTTCCATGTCGTGGAAGAAAAGCCATGTGAGTATCGATGACTTGGAACCTAGGTCTTTTGATCACCCCCTCAGCATAAGTGTTAAGCTCAATTTCTCCTTTTGTTATAACCGTAGAGTTATCAAAATCGGATATGGCTCGTGCTTTTGGGATTACTTGATTCCCTAGTAGCATTTCTTCCACGACTTTTAGCAAAATGATATTGAATGAACTGCCTGGATCAATCAACACTCTTTTCATGTTAGTGTCATGAATAAATAGAGATATTACTAGAGCATCGTTGTGCAGAAGCATTAATCCGCTTCTATCTGCATCATCGAAGGTTATATCGTCTTCTCCACGAGCACGCTTCCCGTGTGTAATTATGAACTTTGTGGTTGTTTTGCAAATCACTCTATTTACTTCTTTACCCCCGTGTATTACGTTAACGGTTCATTTTGGAGAAGGAGGCTTTGGGGGCTCCTGCCTAATCCTTATATATGCATGTTTACCTTTATCACTAAACAATTCTGTTAAATAGCCCTGTTCAAATAAATTTTCTATTTCACCTTGTAAAAATATGCAATTCGCAGTTTTGTGCCCATGACNAGTAGTACTTACATTAAAGGTATGATCCCCAATTTGAGTACTACCTCTAGGTCGTTCATCTCGATCTTTTCTGGATCTAGACGAGGATGAGATTACATCTCTTCCTTGTAGTCTATAGTCCGACTTAGTGTTTTCAAACCTGGGGCGTATATCGCGTCCCGAGGGTCCTAAGTAAGGATCATACCTGTTTTTACCTGATCTTCTATCTGATTCAGGACGTCTAGATCTGGAATGATCTTCATCTCTCGAACGAGCAATGATATCTTCTTCTATTCTGAGTTTAGTATTGTACCTGTTATATACATCGTTCCATGTTGTGGCGGGGAATTCTCTTAGATTCTCCTTAAGTCGCCTGGTGGCTTCCGAGCTTTTATCGTTCAAGTTGCTTGCAAATGCCATGGCTGCCCAATTATCAGGCACCCTGGGTAACTGCATTCTTTCTCGTTGAAACCTGTCTACAAACTCACGGAGTAGTTCCGTGTCTCCTTGTTTTATTTTGAATATGTCTTCCATTCTCTTCTCAACTTTTTGTGCACCAGAGTGTGCTTTTATAAATGAATCTGCAAGCTCAGCAAAAGAGTCAATAGAATTTTCAGGGAGAAGAGAATACCAGGTTAGAGCCCCTTTGATAAGTGTTTCCCTAAATTTTTTGACAAGGACTGGTTCAATCTCTTGTTTCGTTAAGTCGTTGCCTTTTACCCCAGTTGTGAAAGCAGTCACATGGTCGCGTGGGTCAGTTGTTCCATCATATTTGGGAACGCCAGCCATTTTAAATTTCTTGGGTATAGGAAAAGGTGCCGCACTTGGCTTCCACGTTTGTTGAGAATATCTATCAACATCAATGCCTTTGATGACAGGTGGTACACCAGGAATTTATTCGATGCGATCGTTCTGATCCTTCATCTGCTTCTGCATGGTTAACAGTAAATTTTGTAATTCTGAGTTATTAGATATACCTGGTCTCGTTTCGAGAGATTCATTAGTAGTATCTCCTCTTCTTGAGTTTTCCAACCCAGATTGAGGATTTTCCATGGTGATGGTGTTATTTGGGGGTGGCATTGGCGGTGTAAGCAACGCTGCTGGTAATCCTTTCGCAAATTCTTGCAAAGCTTAGCTCACATACTCTGCAATTATTTGCTTTACATGATCTTGTTCCACAGTTTGATCATTATTACCATGGTTGTTATTGGATCTTTATGGGGATTGTTCCCTCGAACGACGTGGGGTTCCTGAAGATGATGGAACTGGGGTTCCACTTCTTTGCTGGTTGTTGTCGTTGGGGTTTGACATAATTCAAAAGATATCACTTGGAAAGTAAACAAAGATTATCAGTTTTCCGGCAACGGAACCAATTTGTTTAACCAAGGAATTAGACCATTTGACTAAAGTTTATTTTTAAAATGAATACGGGTTACTGATAATCAAGATACTGGGAAAAATGAATAATAGACAATATTACAGAAATAAAAGATCGAAGTTGATTGTATTCGAGAATCAGATGCCTTTACAAGCTGTATTCCCCTCCCTTATATAGGAGATTCTTATAACGTACGACTCCTGCTATGGTTACTCATTAATGACTAATTATGACATTAATGAGGCGTTACAAAGGATAACGGTAATAGGGATTCAGTTACATAACGTTCGAGTAATCAATTGTGGATCCTTGAATCTGCCCGTAGCTTTGTCTAGATTCATTCTGACCGTGTCTCTCTCCCGTTTTGATCAAGTTAAATTTCCCGTGGCTGATAAGTTCGTGGGTTTACTGAATCGTGCCTCTTTGTACCGTACCTCTTCAAAGAGTTATGTCCAGTTGTCGTGTTTTCTTGTGTTCACGTGACTGGCTGAGTTGTCAAAAGTTGGCTTATGTGTGAAACTCTTTTTTACCAATACACATAGCTCAACCAAATCATGCTGAAAACGAAATGAAAACCTTACATACCTATTGTGTTCCTGCTTCCAAACCTTGTTCCCTTTGATCCACATGTCATAACCCAATTTCCCCTCTGTTGGATATCGTGATGGCACCTGGTCTTAGGGACTAGATAAGCCTAACGTTTACTGAATAATAATAATAAATAACATCTAACAACCTTTGAAATGGAATTCTCTATAAAATTTAGAATTCCAACAACCGGTAGCACAAGTCATAAGCCTTTCTAGGAGAAGTTTTACATAATAAATACATCAATGTTCCGAAATAGAAGAAGCAATGAAAATAAATACATTAGATAGTGACTTCGGAGCCTACGAACGCCCAACAGGTGTACCTTGAAGTCTCCAACCATGCCAAAGATGAGTCTCAAAACTTACTCGATCCAGAGTACCTGACTCTGTACAAAAAAGTGCAGAAGCATATCATGAGTACACCACGGTGGTACCCTGTAAGTGTCAAGCCTAACCTCGGTAGAATAGTGACGAGGCCAGGTCAAGTCACTCACTGAACATTTAAATCTGTGTAGGATATGGAATAAAGCTAACAAGAAAGGAATATTAAAGAAATGTCAATAGCAACAGAAATCGGATTACAAACAGTAATAACGATAAGGGAAAGACGACTGGAAATGAGAAATAACCAAGTAACTAGACAACGACATAGTTGGAATACAGACAAGGGTAAATGTGCTCAAGTAGGGAAAATGATGTCAAGTCAACCAATCAGTTTCTAATACACGACTCCAATAATCCCAATTCTCAAAATCTCATACCATAGGTCACATATTTCAACCTTTAACACACACGACACCTTGTGCCCACATCTTTCCATCTCACCTTGCGTGGAAAAATCCATGTGCCGCTCAGTACATAATATCCGTGAAAAATTCTAATTAGGATGTTTAAGAGACTTTTTGTATATATGACGAAAGTAAGACTACAACTTCTGAATCAAGTAGGAAATCAATGAGAAAAATGAGTTTATTTTGGAAATCATTTGGCTAATGAAAATAATTTTTTTCAAATAAATACAACATCGGATAAGCTACTGAATTTAATATAGGATTTATTGGATTACAATATAATAATAATTTCTTTTAAAGTAAAATAAAAATCTCAGACAGGCCAAGGAAATTAAGTTGAGAAATCAGTTGAAGTAAAATGTGACAACTAGTAGAAAATGGTAAGTATCGAAATAAACGATGAGTTTTAACTTAAAAGTCACACAAGGAAACATGATATTAATTCTTTTATTTATTTAAAGTCACTATATTACTAACAAATCAACATGATAGAAGGCAATGACTTAACGTAGTAAATTCACCTAGAGAATCAATTTACCAGAATAATAGTATTAGGAAAAAGAGCTCAGGAAATGACGACAAGGCGCTAAGTCAACGACAATAACTTTTCCTCGGAAAACATTAAAGAACCGAAAATACAAATTCTCAGTATCTCGTACGAAAGAACCTAATCTAATACAACAAACAGGGAATACAAACACAAAGTATGTTGCGACGCACAAAACTTATCCCACCATATAATATCAATATCAAATTTCACTCTTATTTCACCATATCAATTCACTCTTATTATACATGTTGTGGCGTCCAGCCCGTTCCCACCATATAATATCAATATCATGCCAATACATAAAATATGTTGTTGCGCGCAAACCGATCCCACCATATAATACCAATACCATAATTCACCCTTATTCCCTCATAACAATCCACCCTTATTTCACTTGTTGTGACGTGCAACTTGATCCCACCATATAATAGCAATATCACAATATAAATATCCTCTCTTATCTCACCATCTCCCTTATTTCATCTATTGCGGCGTGCAACCCGATCCCCCTTACAATAATTTAAATCAACAACAACAATTCAACAAATTTATTTACAATAATTTCTACAATAAAGGGTATCAATACACAATGACGAAGAAACCACATGAAATCCGGAGGAACACAACAAATATACAAAAATGACAGAGCAGATAAAGTACGTGGTAACTAAGTATGCAATCATAACAATTGAGACAGGTAGTAGATAAGTGCAAGACATAAAACAATTCAACAATTAAGTGGTAACAAGACAATAAGGAAGACAATAACTTCAACTACGGCATATAAGTCCAAATAACGAGTAAGGATTACAGTAGGTGCTAGCAGCGTCAAATAAGACATGTAAGAGTAGACTAACAACGAGATACCACATGTTATGACAATTCAATTAAAGGCATGGAAAGACACTAGACTATCTAAACCAGTCAAATACTACATATAATTGGGTACCCACTCGTCACCTTGCGTACACCGCTTTCACACAACAAGATAGCACAATTTACTCAATTCTTAAGGGGTAATTTCCTCCCACACAAAGCTAGGCAAGACTGTTTCCTCAATTCGGCCAAATCAGTACTCAAATTAGCTTTTTCTTTACAAATCCACCTCCGCTCGGCTCAATCTAGCCAAAGACAACTTAAATACATCAAACAATGCAAGAGAAAATAACTTCAATTAACAAAACTATGATCTTTATAAAATTTGCAAAAAGTCAACAAAAGTCAACCCCCCGGGCCCCCACCTCAGAACCTGATAAAATTTACAAAAACCGAACACTCATTCCGATACAATTTCAACATACATAAGTTATCAAATTCTGATACCAATTCGTTCTTCAAATCATCATTTTACATTTTGAAAATTTTTACAATTTTCCCCAAATTTTTCTTTAGATTCTCATGAATTTTGATGTTAAATCTAAGGTATAATCACAAAATATAATTTAAATTTGTTAGATGCACTTACCCAATGATTTGATACTAAAATCCTCTCTCAAAATCGCCTATTCTCGGACCTAGGGTTCAAAATATGATAAAATGAAGTAAAAAACCCGAATTGCACAAATGAAAACAAGTTGCAGATGTCGCAGTTGCGATCTAGTGTTCGCATTGTGAACTCTCGAAAAAGCGAAGAAGCCTTCGCAATTGAGAACAAGAGCAGGGCTGGAAAAGGTCGCATTTGCAACAAAAAGTTCGTAATTGCGAACTGGGCATCGCAATTGCAATAGAGATTTTCGCAACTGCGACCACACTAGAAACCAGCAATCTCCCCGACACGGAAATGAGCATAACTCCCTAATATGATGTCTAAATTCGACGATTATTTTTTCTATGGCTCTGTAATTACTATACGGATATCATGGTTCAACAAAAACTGAATTTGGAGCTCATTTTATCAATATGGTACAATTTATTCTTGAAGAAACGACGATGAAGCATAAAAAAAGCGCAACATAACCTAAACCTATTTGTAACTCACCCAAGCCACTCGAGACCTCGTCCGAACATACCAACAAGTCCCGTAACACAACAAAAACTTGTTCGCGTGATCAGAATACCAAAATAACCTCTAGAATCACGAATCGGACGCCAAAACTCATGAAAATCACAATGAACTTCAAGAACTTCTAGAATCGCAACCGAGCATCCGAACCATATCAAATCAACTCCAAATGATACCAAATTTTGCAAGCAAGTTTCAAATGATGAAATGGACCTATTCCAAGTTCCGCAACCAACATCCGCGCCTGATAGCCTTAAAGCCAAACCATGGTCAAGCTTAGGAAAATTCTAAACCTTTAAATTGCCAAATTCTGTCGAATGATGCCGAAACAATTTAGAAATATCCAAATGAAATTCCGGGCATACATCCAAGTCCAAAATGACCTACCGGAACCATCAAAACTCTGATCCAACGTCAAATACTCAAAAAGTTAAACCTAGGTCATTTCCTTCAACTTGGAGCTTCTCAAATGAGAGTCACCCCTAAAAACCCTTTCCGAATCTCTCAAAAACCCAAACCGATAATGCACGCAAGTCATAATAACCTATGTGAAGCTACTCGTGACCCCAAACTGCCGAGCCGTATGCAATTGCTCAAATGACCAGTCGGGTCGTTACACCACAGGTGATAAGCTTGATTAGCCACGAATCTCTGTCCAAAACTCGAGTTATTAGGAGAAATAAGGGTGGCAAAGTCTTACCTATGTCGTAAGGATCACGTTAATGTGTTCGCTTCTTGATTTTGAGTTGCGGAAGATGGACTTTCTTCAAAACCCTAAGGAACTTATTAAAGAGCTATGGTAGCTCTGATCGTGCGTGAATTTGCTGGAAAATGAGGAAAAGAATACTATGTCTTCTATTTATAGTAAGGTTGAAAAGTCAACCTCATGTGTGCTTCACGGCCCTTCTTCCGACGTTCATATCTCTTTTTCCCGACGTTGTATGTACGATTGATCAAGAGAGTTAGAAACTAAATTCCAAGAATTTTAATTTGGTATATAATATATTCCCAAAATACCTCACATAGCACACGAGATTAATTGCTCAAAAATCTTCTTTACAAGGCAAATATTTAATCGATTTTTTCGCAACTTAAATTCGATTTTTTCTATACTTTATATTCTATATACAAACATCATATATAGTCATATGATGACTTTAAACTCATTTAAATAATTCTTATCAAGTCATTTACACAATTTACAGTATCACAAAAGTACGGGATGTAACAATCTCCCCCCTAAGAACGTTCGGCTTCGAATGTTGACTGAGGTATACAAAGCATTAAGCAAAGATATGTTACATACCTTGATTAGTGAAGATATGCGTACATCTAGATATCATATCCTTCTCATCTTCCCAGGTCATCTCTTCCACATTATTGCTCCGCCATAACACTTTCATTGAAGGAATATCTTTCGTCCTCAACCGGCAAATTGCCGATCTAAAATGACAACAGGTACCTTATCATAATTCAACTACTTGGTGATATGTACGTAATCAACTGGTATAAATCTGGAAGGATCTCCAACACACTTCTGAAGCATGGAGATATGAAACACTGGATGTAACTCCTGAAGATCTGCCTTAAGGTCCAACTTGTATGCTACACGAACAACTCGTTTGATGATCTGGTATGGACCTATATACTTAGGGATAAGCTTGCCCTTATTTTCGATCCTCATAATGCCTTTCATAGATGACACCTTCAGGAACACCCATTCGCCAACTTGGAACTCTGGATCTCAGTGTCAGTTGTCTGCATATGACTTTTGTCGACTATAAACTTCTAGCAATCTCTCCCTAATCAGCTTAACCTTATCCACTGCCTTTTGGATCAAATCTGGTCCTATCAACTGAGACTCATCAACTTCAAACCTTCCTATGGGTGATCTGCACTTGCGCCTGTACAAAGCTTCATAAAGCGCCATATGTAAGGTGGAACGATAACTGTTGTATGCAAACTCTATCAACGGTAAGTGTTCATCCTAGCTACCTTTGAAATCTAACACACACGCCCTTAACATGTCCTCGACCGTCTGTATGGTTCACTTGGCATGTCCATCTGTCTAAGGATGAAAAGTTGTACTCAAATTCACCTTCATCCCCAAACCTTTCTAGAACTATGGGTGTCCATGGTTCAGTTTGAATCGGTTTTTCCCTAAAAAGAAATCAAACCAAGTAAGTTGGTTCTTCGTATCCAAACCAAACCAATTAAGTCATTTTTTTATCGGTTTTGGTCGATTTTTCTGTTATTTTTGGTTATTTATCAGTTTTTTTCTTAAATATCATACATACACTACCAAACAAATATTCCGAAGACTATATTTTCAACGTAAAACTATCAAAACCAATTGCTCTTTGAGAAATCTATCATTTACCAACATATATTGATGATAATTGAATAAAATAGTGCTAAATAATTTAAATACTCAATTAAAAATAGATTATTTTTAACATGAAATAAATTCTTGTACTTAACAAAATAAAACTATCGACCAAACTAGAATGTAAAGGCAAAGAATTAGATTATTATAATAGCAAAAAACTAGACTAAAAATATAAACAACTAATATGTACCATAAAATTTTATACACTTTAAATTAAATATACATACATATATATATATAGATACATATACATACATATATATATATATATATATAATGATAAATTTAAATAGCTACTTCTATAGTCAGTTTGGTTCTTTTTTTATTAAAACCAAAACCAAACCAAATTCGATCGGTTTTGAAAATTCAAAACCAAAACCAAATCAAACCTAAAAAGTATCGGTTTTTTTGGTCGATTTGGTTTGGTTTTTCGGGTTTTTATGAATAACTCTATCTGGAACGATCACCAGAAGTTAGCTGTAAACTGTGCACCTCTATCTAAAATGATAGATACTGGAACATCATAGAGGCGTACAATCCCCCGATATACACTCTGGCGTCATCTTCTATTGTAAAGGTACTTCTAAGAGGTAAGAAATGAACTGATTTAGTAAGCCAGCCAACTATAACCCAAATAGAATCATATATGTTCTGCGTATGAGGCAGGCATGTGATAAAGCCCATATTCACTGCTTCCCTCTTCCATGTTGGGAACTCTATCTCCTTTAACAAACCGCTAGGCTTCTGATGCTTAAAATTTACCTGCTAGCAGTTAGGACACTGGGCCACAAACTCTGCTATGTCGCGTTTCATTCTGTCCCGCCAGTAAATCCGCTTAAGATCATGGTACATCTTAGTAGAGTCTAGATGAATGGTGTACCTGAAATGATGTGCCTCTACCATAATTTGCTTGTGTAAAACCTGCAACGTCTAGAACATAAAGCCTATCTTTATATCTAAGGACTCTGTCACTATTAACTCTGCAAGGTGACTTTTTATTTTTCCTAGCTAACTGACTGTACTTAATTAGAACTGGATCTTCATATTTCCTCTGTTTCACTTCAATCACTAAGCAAGTGGTAGTTGTTTCTGAACTACAACTCCTGCATCCTCTGTATCTCTCAATCTAACTGGCTAACTGATGGAGTTCATAAGCTAACTCCCTTTTTCTGAGGCTGCACGTAAGCTAAACTCCCCATGGACTAAACTAAGAGCAGCAACTACAACATTAGATTTACATGTATGATAAAGAATGTCAACGTCGTAGTCCTTTAGAATCTCTAACCACCGCCTCTGTCGTAAGTTCAACTCCTTCTACTTAAATATGTACCGGAGGCTCTTATGATCTGTATATATATTAACATGAATGCTATAGATATTGTGCCTCCAAATCTTCAAGGCATGAACAATCGCTGCTAGCTCCAAGTCATGTGCAGGATAATTCTGCTCGTGCTTCTTCAATTGTCTAGAAGCATAAAAAAACCTTTCCGTGCTACACCGGCACACAACCTAGGCCAATCCAAGAAGCTCACAGTAAATATCATTACCCTCGGATCCCTATAGAAGTGTAAGAACCAGAGCTGTAATCAACTTGTTCTTCAACTCCTGGAAACTCCACTCACATTCACCTGACCATTGAAATTTGGTTTCTTTATGTGTTAATCTATTTAGTGGCGCTGCAAGGGAAGAAAACCCTTTCACGAACCTCTTGTAATACCCTGAAAAACCCATAAAACTTACGTGCCTCAGTTGGCGGCGTAGGCCTAGGCCAATTCTTCACTAGCTCTATCTTCTGATCATCTACTTTGATATCCTCTGATGATACTATATGTCTAAGAAATGCTACCGAACTCAACCAGAATTCACACTTCAAAAATTTTAACATACAACTTCTGGCCCCGAAGGATACCCAACACTATGCATAGATGCTCTGCATGTTCTGGTTCAAACTTGGAATATACCATAATATCATCAGTAAACACTATCACAAACAGGTCTAGATAAAGCCTAAACATGTTGTTCATAAGATCTATAAACACCGCAAAGGCATTGGTCAGCCTGAACGACATCACTAGAAACTCGTAATAGGCATACTTGGTTTTGAATGTTGTCTTAGGTATGTTACACTCTCGGACTCTAAACTGATAGTAGTTTGACCTCAAGTCTATCTTAGATAAGTACTTGGCACCCTGAAGCTGGTCGAACAAGTCATCAATTCTAGGAAAGGGATATTTGTTCTTGTTCTTGACCTTGTTCAGTTATCTGTAATCTATGCACATACGTAGGGAGGCATCTTTTTTTTCACAAATAAGACTAGTGCTCTCAAAGGAGAAGTGTTGGGTCTAATGAACCCTTATCTAACAAATCTTTCAACTTCTCCTTAAGTTCCTTTAATTCTGGTGGTGCCATACTATAAGGAGGAATAGATATTGGTTACATATCCAACACTATATTGATGGGAAAGTCAATTTTCCACTTTAAAGGAAGACCTGGAAGCTCATCTGGAAATACGTCAGGGAACTCATTCTCTACTAGAACGGATTCAAGAGTCGGTGTTCCCTTCTCTATGTCTCGAACATGAACTGTATGATATAAGTATCCCTTGGCGACCATCTTCCTGACCTTAAGGTACGAAATAAATCTTACCTTTTGGCGATGCAGAAACACCTTTACATTCTATAGGTGACCCTTCTGGAAAATTGAACTGGACCTCCTTTGCTCTACAGTCAACATTAGCAAAGCAAGAAGATAACCAATCCATACCAAGTATAGAATCAAAGTCAACCATTTCTATCTCAATTAAGTCAGTTGTAGTACTACGGTCTCTGATCACAACATTGCAACCTTTAGAAACACGGCTAGATACTGCTGAATACTAACATATAGAATTGAATATTGTACAAGGGCACAATACATGCTGAATCAAGAAGAAAGTCTAGAAGATAGCTAAACCAAATCATGCCGAAAACAAAATGAAAACCTTACATACCTCTTGTGTTCCTGTTTCCAAACTTTGTTCCCTTTGATCCACAGGTGACAAGCTTGCTTATCCACGAATCTATTTCTAAAACTCAAGTTATGAGGATAAAGGAGGACGGCAAAGTCTTGCCTATGTCGTAAGGATCACGTTGATGTGCCCGCTTCTTAATTTTGAGTTATGGATGATGGACTTGCTTCAAAACCCTAAGAAACTTATTAGAGAGTTATGGAATTTCTGCTTGTGCATGAAGTTGCTCGAAAATGAGGAAAAAGAAGACTTAAGTCTTCTATTTGTAGTAAGGTTGAAAAGTCAGCCACATGTGTGCTTTATCGGCCTTTCTTCCGACGCTCATATCTCTTTATCTGGATGTCGTATGAATAAACGGTCAAGAGAATTAGAAACTACATTACAAGACCTTTAATTTGGTATATACTATTTCCCAAAAGACCTCATATAACAAACAAAATTAATTGCTCAAAAAGATTCATTACAAGGCAAATCCGTAGTCGATTTTTCCCAAACTTTATATTCTATTTCCAAACATCATATATATGATGGCTTTAAACTCATTTAAATCATGCTTAGTAAGTTATTTACACAATATACGACATCACAGAAGTACGAGCTAGGTGTAACACTTATACTTGACTTGGAATCGATCGATCATTTGACAAATCCGAAGCCGAGCGAGCGACGACGACGGCGCGAGGATTCATCCTCTTCAACTCCTTTTAAGAGCTCTAAGAAGTGATCCTATATTTATACACACACGTGTAGTTGTCTTTCACCAATGTGATACAAAGTTCATGACAAAAGCTCACTCGATTCAAATTTTCATTTCCCTCCATTTTATTTCCCACAATTTCCCAATTCACACTCTTAGACTTTTAAGTCCAATGCTTAAAGTCCAATAAATATATGTTTCTATAACAACAAAAAAAATAACGGAATAAAGTTATGCAGAGTTTTGACTGTATAATGAATGGATCACCATATCTAAGTTTTCGGTGGTTTGAATCCCATAGAACCCTGAAAAGAGAACGCATAACTTTTTGGTGATTTGAATCCAGTAATCATGGGTTATTCGTTAATACTGCTAGAACTAAGTTTTACCGTCTTTGTGCATTCGATCCTGATTTATATATGTATCTAAGTTTTTTATTTTTCGATGTGCTATAGCAATGCCTCCACACCAATTATGAATTCTCACTATGTATTTCGCTTCATATGCATTACTTTATATTTTTATTACTCAATGGTTATATTTCTTCTTCTATAAAAGTGACAACTTACTCTGATTTTTCCTTCCAAAAGTGTCGTAGCTTCTTCTAACACAACTCTTGAAAATTGGACATTTGAAGCATCAATCTCATTATGTGCTTCTGGATTATAGAAACTCTGCGTATTGTATTGAGATTAAAATTTCTAAACAAACTATAAAGACTCCAACTAATCTCTATAGGTCTTTTGTTTCCATTATGTCCTTTTTTGGGGCCAAAATCGTATGAATTCTAATAAACTATAAGTCTCTTTGACAACTTCCTTCTTTCATCTTATTTTCTATTCGGAATATTTGTACCTGTGCCAAGTCCAACTATTGAAAATGGTAATGTAGATGAGCCTTAATTTTAACAAATGTGTCTACCAGCTGCCATATCTTTGGGCTAAATCAAAATCTATGGGGTTTCTTGTATCCCGTATTGTATTGGGTTGTTAGCTTTCTGTCCGTGTAGAAATGGTGCGGGATAGCCACTATTTAACATAATATTTACTTTTATTCAGTATTTTTAATACTGAGCAAAAATAGTCACTACTCTATTAAAATTAATATAAAAAGATATTTTTACTCTGTTTTCATAAATGTTGTGTAAATATTAAGGACTTAGTGTCCGATAACTCATTGCGGAGACTGACCTCCGATAACTCATTGCAGAAATTCCAGCTCATAGTTTTCACTGGTGATCCGAATTGATATATTTTGCATACAAGAGAAAATGGAAGATTCTAGAAGTTACGAGAAGAAAATTCGAGTAGAAATATTAAATTGCAAGAGCAAGTGCAGATTTGAAATATTTTTCTGTAATTTTCTTATGTATGAAACGAATCAAATTGGAAATGTTAGAAAGTGGTGAATTATATGAAACTGAAATTTTGATTTAACCAATGAGAAATTCCTTAAGGCGAAACAAAGAATAATTTTACCCTTTCTTAATATTAAGGACATGATTTACACTGCACACATGAAGTTAAGGACGTCATCTCTTTAACATTTACACTGTTCGTATGAAGTTAAGGACATGATGTCTTAAAGTTTAACAAAGGAAGGTGCAAATACATGATACTTTATCCTTAATATTTACACAACATTCATGAAGTTAAGGACACTATGTCCTTAATATTTACCAACACTCACAAATTAAGGGCACCATGTCCTTAATTTACATTGCACACATGAAACTAATGACACCATGTCCTTAACATTTACACCATACATATGAAGTTAAAGACATCAAGTCCTAAAGTTTAACAACAGAAGGTGCAAATACAAGTTAAAGACATTATGTCCTTAACATTTAGACTGCACACATGAAGTTAATGACGTCATGTCCTTAACATTTACACTGTACATATGAAGTTAAAGACATGATGTTCTAAAGTTTAACAATGGAAAGTTCAAATACTGGACAATTTGTCCTTAATATTTACATAGCATTCATGAAGTTAAGGACATGGCACGACAGGACACGATAAGGCGTGGTTGTGGCACGACACAGGACACGACAGGGCACGACAGGGCATGGCCGTGGCACGACACAAGACACGACAGGACCCTTAATATTTACACAATATTCATAAAGTTAAGGACATCATATCTTTAACTTTATAGTTTCTTTTGAAAAAAGATGCTAAGATCAGAGAAGGTCGGCCAAACAAGTTATTAGACTTCTACGCCATAAACTTCAAAGTTACAGAGCTTTTCCAGCAATAATCATTTCCATACAATTTAAAGCATTTGCAATAGACATAATAGCAATGACATAATCATGTTTTTTTTTCTTATAATCTTACTTAAAAGGTTAATTAAGAGAGGAAAATATTACAAACTCAGTTCCCATTGGAGATAAACTTTCTGATATCTTGAAGAAAATCATTATTGGGAGGTCTGTCTTCTTTCCTCTCATATTTCTTCCCCATTTCTATAGTAAATTCCTCAAACCCTGATTCTCCGCACCTCTTCCACATTCCTTCACCAAAGCTCTTGTGCCCGAAGTACGCCTCCGCCGCCACCGTCTCACCGCTGTTGCCGGCGACGATCACCGGCAGTCTCTCGTAATGGCCTCTCTCAATCCCTTCCAGATCGTCCAGCGGCCCAAGCCCACTGGCATTCACCTCGTAGAGCTCGCCACGGACCCGGTTACCCGATCCGGGGATGTTGATCAGGTACGGGATCCCGTAGGGCCCGCAGACGAGCGGGAAGGTCTCCACTGTCGTGTACTCACCTACGAAAACGACGTTGCCGGTGCCGATCAGATTTTCCATCAGACGATGGTTGGGGAATCCGCGTTTTAGCGTTCCGTACGTAAAAATTAACCGCGAATCGGTTTTGATGGCGCCTTCTGTGATCGCCATTAACGTTGGAGTAACTGATTTTTTTCGGAAAAGCGAAAAGATTGATGAATTTGATAACTTCACACATGAGAAAAGGTCCTTACTCACGTGCGACAGTTGATTCCGCAGTTCTGGTGGATCCGGGTCATCGATCCGTGCGTCAGCAGTGACGAAGCAACTCTGATTTTTTTTATTTTTTTTCTAAATTATCTTGTGGTGCATTATAGAGTTGTTCGAAAAAGTCTAGAGATTTTTTTTTTTCGCGAAGAAAGTATAATGAAAAATAAAGGTTTAAAAAAAATACTCTCTAAAATGTCCGAACGCTCCACAAACACACCTCTTTAGAGTTCATCTTGAATTTGGTTTCCCAAATAAAAATTGGACTCTTTTATTAAAGAAGTGTAGTAGTAATTTTATAAGTAAGGAGGGAAAAGAAGGGCATGAGGACTGAAAACTCTCTCGGTGCACGTTAGTCTTAACATACACCATCCATGGGAGGAGAGCGAAAATCGTCATCCATGTACGAATTCTGATTCAGAAAGCATCGGGTAAGAATGTTATGCAAGATGCATATGGAGGAATCCAACAAAAAAGGGTAATGGAGCTGAAATTGATAAAACAGTAACTGAGAAAACTAGGGTTTAGCAAATTGTAGAGCCATCAAAAACACCAGTGAAGGAGACAGTAAGCGAATGAAACAATACTGTCAAAAGTCAAGGAAGTGGAAGTAGACTAACCTGGGCGTGTGAAGTCGAAGCACATGTGAAGGAAGTTGGTAAGCAGACACATGCATAGTCAATTTGGGATATGTTTGACATTTTTAAAATTTCTTGATGGATTTAAACTTGAATTTGGGAGTCTTGAAAAAGATGGGGAACGTATGTTAGGGGAGATACAATTGGATGATATAGAATCTGAAATCACATATTGGAGAAATGCAGTTGTTTGCTATGTACTAGGAGATTATCCTCCATTTAATGTATTGAATTGATATCTGCAGAGGATATTGGGAAAACATGGAATTAACAAAGTAGCAATGCTCAACAATGGCATTATTATGATGAGGTTTGATACTGAGGTGGGAAAGAATGACGTCATTTAGGAGAGAATTTTTCATTTTGATAACAAATCACTTATTGTTAAAGCTTGGACTCCATATATGGAATTCTCCATAACAGAATTGCCTACTGTTCCAATATGGATTAGACTGACAAGGCTGGAGTTTAAGTATTGGAGTGCAAGGGGATTGAGTAAGGTAGAAAGTTTGATAGGGAATCCATTAATGGTGGACAAGAATACTGAAAAGAAAGTGGGACCGCAATTTGCTAGAATGCTTATTGAAGTAAAGGTAGGGGATCAATTTCCTGAGGAAATTTATTGCAGGAATGAAAAAGGGGAGATCATTGAGCAAAGAGTGACATATGACTGCAAGACAACTAGGTGTGAGGTATGCCAAAAATATGGTCGTACAGGGGATAGATGAAAGAGGAATAAGGATAACAAAAGTGAGGTGGGGGAAACTACTAAGGGAGATGGGAACTTAAGATTGTTCCAGTAGAGAATACCAATCAGGTGGAGGGTACATCAAGGGGTGTTAATGAGCTTGATCAAAGGCCAAATCCTGCTAAACAGGTGCAGGAAGATTGGAAGGAACAGAAGGTATCAATGGAAAGGCTGGCTCAACAAGTGATGACACAAAATGGAAAATGGGGCTCAGGATGTAATCAAGAATGCAATAACAACCAAAAACTTTTTCATACCACTTGGGAGAAAGGAAGGTGAAAAGAATGGGGGAAGTACATGCAATGCGGGTGGTCTGTCATCTCTCCATGTGAGAGATGGTTAATATACTTATTTGGAATGTGAGAGGCCAGAATGGCCTCACCAAGCAGAAGGAAGTTAAAATCCTCTTCAATGAGCTAGATGTTGGATTAGTAGGTCATTTGGAGACTAAAATAAGAAATAATAAGATTGATGTAATAGCTGCTAGAACGTTTGAAGGGTAATACTATACTAACCATTTGTCTCATTACTATGGGATAATATAGTTGGTGTGGAATGAGGAAATATATAATATTACAATAATTAGTGAGAATGCTCAGGCTATAACCTGCAGGGTGAAGCACCTACTGTTAAAGCTGGAGTTTATGGCTACATTTGTGTATGTATACAATTAGAAGGAAGAGAAAAAGGCATTATGGGAGTATTTGAATCAAGTTTCAGTGGGTATGAATCAACCATGGATAGTGCTAGGAGACTTCAATTCTATCTTGCACGTGGAGGACAAAAAGGGAGGTAATCATGTTACTATAGCTGAAGTTCTAGATTTTCAAACATGTTTAGACAAGAATGGATTGGTGAAACTTCCTAATGGAGGATGTTCTTATACATGGAATGAAAAACAGGAGAATGGTGGGGTGTTCTCAAGAATTGATTGGTTGTTTGTTAATGGGGATTGGATGAATAATATGGTGTACTGTCGAACTAGGTTCTTACCTGAAGGGGTGAGTGACCACAGCCTTGTACAGGTCACAACCATGCAGCTAGCAGAAGAAGGAAAGCTTTCAAATACTGTAATGTATGGAGTACTCATCCCCAGTTTAAAGAAATAGTTGAGGATGGATGGAAGCAGAACATAGAAAGATGGAAGATGTTTCAAGTGGTGAAGAGACTGAAGAAGCTCAAATCTATACTGTAGAAGTTGCAAAAGCAACTTCAATAACATAGTGAAGGAAGCAACACTAGATTGAGAGCAGCTGTTGAAGATCCAAGAATAACTTCAGCTTAATCCTTTGGATGTGAACTTACAAAAAAAGGAAAGGAGATTGGCAGCAAAGTTTAAGAGATCTAACTACTTGGTAGAAATATTTCTTCAACAAAGGAGTAAAGCTAACTGGATACAATTGGAGGATGATAATACTAAGTACTTCTACTCTGTTATCAAGCACATGAAGTTAGTACAAGTAGTCACACATGTGTGGGATTGTAATGGGAATATACATGATGATCAAGAAGTTATAGCTTAAGTGTTTGATAAGTTTTATAAAGAACTATTAGGAGAACATGGAGGGTGGAGAAGAATGGCATCACCATGGTTTCTACATAATGGTCACAGATTAACTACATAAAACAGCTGAATTTAATTTCCCCATACACAAAGAAAGATGTTAAAGATGCAATGATGAGTATAAATATGAACAAAAGTTATGGGCCCGATGGATTTGGAAGTGATTTCTTCAAGAGTTCATGGAGCATAGTTGGTGATAAAGTGATTGAAGTTGTGCTAGACTTTCTTAAAAATGGGAAGCTAATGAAACATCTGAATGCAACACTGATAAGTTTTATCCCTAAGGTGCCTAATCCAATGAATGCTGGGTATTTAGACCAATATCTTGTTAAAACACTATATACGAGTGTATCTCTAAATTTCTATGTAAAATACTCAAGGAAGTACTTCCAACACTGGTCAATGAATCACAGGCAGCGTTTGTCCACGGGAGATCACTGGTGCATAATATGTTGATTTGTCATGACCTCATGAGACATTACAATATGAAAATAACTCCAAGATGTTTAATGAAGATTGACTTGAGAAAGGCTTATGATATGGTACGCTGGGAGTTTATAGAGGAGATGCTAAAAGGCTATGGTTTTTCAGGAAGCTTCATCCAATTGGTAATGGCATGTGTTTCTACTGCTTCCTTTTCTATCAAAGTGAATAGGTAGGGATATGGTTATTTTGTTGGGAGAAGGGGATTGAGGCAAGGTGATCCGACACCTCTCCTGTTTGTAATGGTTATGGAGTACTTGTCTAGAATTATGGGAAGGATGAGTCAACTACCAAATTTTCGATTTCATCCTATGTGTAAGAGACATAAGCTTACTCATCTGATATTTGCTGATGACCTCATGATTTTTTGCAAAGGAAATATTAGCTCGGTTAGCAGAGTTATGGAAGCACTAAAATATTTTTCAGAGCTGACTGGCTTAATAGCAATGTGGATAAGTCTAATACGTTTGTGGCTGGAGTAGATACAAAGATGAAGGGGAAGTTAGTAGAGATGACTGGATTTACAGTAGGGACATTTTCAATAAGGTACTTGGGATTATCACTTTAGCCTAAGAAGTGGAATAAGATACAGTGTCACCAATTGAAATTGAAGATTACAGAGAAAATTAGAACTTACTCTTCTAAGAATCTATCTTATGCAGGTAAACTACAAGTTATTAATTTTGTTCTGTTTTCATTACACAATTTTTGGGGAGCAGTATTCATCCTCCCACAAAGTGTATTAAAAGAAGTTGATAGGAAATGCAGAAAATTTCTATAGGTTGTAATGCAGAACAGAAAAATGTCTCTCTAGTTGCATGGGAGAAAATTTGTAAGCCAAAAGCGCAAGGGAGTTTGAATATCAAAGGATGTAGGATAGGAATATAGCAGCTGTGGGGAAATTGATATGGATACTAATGGAGAAAGCGGATAATATATGGGTGAAGTGGGTACATGGTATATGTATATGAACAATGGCATAAACTTTTGGGAACATCAGGCGCCAGTGAACAGCAGCTGGTACTAGAGAAGACTCAATAAGCTAAAGCTGGGGATGACAAGTTGGTACCAAAATGAAAGGTATTGTCTAACTGCTAATGATCACTACTTGATGGCTAAAGGCTACCTGAAACTAATAGGAGACTCTCCTAAGTTACAGTTAGCTGGATAAGTATGGAGCAGGGTGATGCTGCCAAAGCACAGATTCATAATGTGGCTCACTATGCAGGGAAGACTCATGACAAAAGATCGACTAAGAGATATGGAAATACAATGCGACAATACAACGTGTGGGATGTGTGATGCTGAAAATATCGAGAATGTAGTACACTTATTTCATGAATGTACTTAGGTTGGGCAGCTATGGACAATGATAGAGTAGTGGATTAGTTTCAGCATACGATGTTCAAAGGTGATTGATAGAATGCAAAAGATTAACAGTAAAAATTGGATCAGCTTTAAGAAGAAGATCATAGCAGCGATTTATGGAGCGGGAATCTATCAAATATGGCAAGCACAAAACTGAAGACAATTTAGAGGACATAGTGTAGATAATAGCTTTGTTTTGCAACAAATACAAAGTGATCGAGGCTCACTGGTTTTACAATAGTAACGAGTGCTTTTTATGTGTAAATTGGTGGTTTGCTTGTCTGGTAATATATCCACTTCTTATTACCAAAAAAAAAAAATTATAAGCAAGATCTTTGCAAATTTTAGGAATCTTAAGTCATTAATGTATTCAAGTTAAAATTTTATTCGGATGTTATCTCCTTCAAACTAATTTTTCAACAATTATTTTAATATTTTCTAAACCAGTACAAGTTGTAGACAATAAATTGCATCGAGAAAATATAATCAAGCTGAAAAATATCGCAACAATCGTAGTATTTTATTTTAAATATTCGAGTGTTACAATCTCTATGAATCCTCTGATTCTACTTTTCTAGTATGAATTCAAGGGTCTTTGAGCTTGATCTTAAATTTGAATTTTATTTGATTTTAATCCAAGTGCTTGAAGCTTGATCTTGATGTACTTTTAATCCAAGGGCTTGCAGCTTGTTCTTGAATCTTCGTCTTGATCTTTTAATCCTTAGAACACTTAAATGCTTGTAGCTTTTAGAGAAATCCGCAGCGTTTGATCCACGAGCTCCCTCTTGCTTCTTGTTATAACTTCTGGTCTTTTTCTGGGTTATGAAGATCCCTATTTATAGTTGTGGGAGGGAGGAGTTGTGATAAGAACAAACTCTTTTCGACCAATCAATTGAAGTGTGACAATGCCGCATTTGATTGGCCAGAACATGTCACTTGCACACGTGGCGCGATTTCATTGGCCTTTTAATGTGACTTAGCATGCCTTGTCATTTTGACACGTGGCACAATCCTATTGGCTCTTTCGTTTGATTTGGCACGCCACGTCATTCGACACATGGCACCAAACTGGGCCTCTAGGAAGATGCCATTATGGGCTTAATAAAGTGGGCTCTTAGCCCAATTAAATGGGCTAGCACAATGGATTAAGACTTATTTATTTAATCCATATATATTGGACTTATATAATTAATTCAATTATATTAGCCCATAATATTTATTTGGACTAATATATCTTTATTTTACAATATAGTCCAAAGTATTTTATGAATTTAATTTAGATAAAATTTATATGCCTACAAATACCTCTATATCAAAACTTATTTCGAAGCATAAATACGTAGAGTTTCGAAGATCAGACTTGAAGTATCACGAACTAATATATAATTTAAAGTGCATTGTAAATGTATTCATGCAAATTGAAGTAACAAAATTCTGCTTAAATGAGCTTTCAATACATATGGCCCAATATCCGAACACCTGGTTTATTTCTAGAAGATCACGTGGACTTTGGCAGAATGACAATAAAATTCATGTTCACATTTTTAGGCCAAAATAAAAATCAACAACCTTGCATTCCTTGTTTAAGGAATTATATACGTATAAAGCTATTCACGCACAGTGCCTCGTGCAAACATGGAAAGCCAAACCTTTTGCTAGCAGCAACCAATCAAATTAGAGATAGAGAGCAAAATTATATTTCAATTGAAATCATAACAAGAAAAGGATTCTACTCTGCCTAGGAAAGGAGCGTCGCCTCAATAGAGGCGAATGGATTACGAAAATCCCACATCGAAATAACTCCTTGACTGACGACCTCTGTCACCTATAAATACCATGCACCTTTCATTCCATTAGTACCAATTTCAGTATTTGCAAATTGATTTAAGTCTACTTTTAACTTAGAAGCATTGACGCAAAGGTAATTTTTTTTTTTTTTTGTACTTTCTTCTTCTTCTTTTACTCTGTTGTCTCTTTTTTTCTTAGAAGTATTCGTAAAACTACGAAGTCTTTCATATGTTTGAGACGTATACCTTTAAAAGTTCATGATAAGACCTTTAAAATTTGCGGTAGAAACCCATAAAAATTCGCGATGAAGACTTTTAAAATATGCAGCGAAGACCCATAAAAGTTCGAATAAAGATCCTTAAAACCTCGTGAAGGCCTTTAAAATTTGCGGCGGAAAACCCTAAAAGTTCACGATGAAGACCTTTAAAATTTGAGGTGAAGCCCATAAAAGTCCACGATGAAGACCTTTAAAATTTGCGGCGGAAAATCATAAAATTTCACGATGAAGACCTTTACAATTTATAGCGAAGACCCTTAAAAGTTCGCAAAGAAAAACTTTAAAAGTTTGCGATGAATACCTTTAAAATTTGTTGCGAAGACCCATAAAAGTTCGTGCAATGATCCTTAAAAGTTCGTGGTCAAGATCTTTAAAATTTGTGGCGAAGACCGTTAAAAATTCGCATAAAGATCCTTAAAAGCTTCTGAAGACTTTTAAAAGCACGCAACGAAGGCTCTTTAACAATTCGTGATAGAAATCTTTAAAAGTCGACAGTGGGGACTCTTTAAAGTTCGCCACGAGCACCTTCAAATTTTCAAGACAAGCACATTTAAAAGTTTGAAACATACGCTTTTTAGAAGTTTCGAATGAAAATCTTAAAAATCCAAATGCCTTTAAAAGTTCGAGATGAACACCTTTAAAGCTCGCAACGAAAACCTTTAAAAAGTACCTTCAGAATTGTCCCAGACAACATTTTAAAACAAACTTTATATTGCACCACACTGGCAATTTCAAATGTGTGCAGTCTCATCAAAATATTCGTATCTTGGTGTAGAAACATCGACATTATGAACCGTTTGATTTCTTGAAAACTAAACTTCAAAATCTAAAAGATGTCCAAAATTCGGGATCAAACACCTTCAGAATCGCCGCATGTAATATTTTGAAACTATCTTTAAATTCCACCACGTTGAAAGTTTCAGACTTGCATAGTCTCACCAAATAATTCATATCTTGGTGTAGGAATGTCGAAACCATGAACCGCTTGATTTTATGAAAACTAGATTTCGAGATCTAGGACATATCCAAGATTTGGAATCAAAAAATTTGAGAATCATCCCAGATATTATTTTGAATCTAACTTTAGATTCTGACACGTCGATAGTTTCATATTTGCGCGACTTCATCAAAAATTTTATATCTATCCTGATGTAGCAATGTCGAAATCATGAACCGCTTGATTTTATGAAAAATATACTTCGAGATCTAGGACATATCCAAAATTCAGAATCAAATAATTTGAGAATCGTCCCAGATATTATTTTGAATCTAACTTTAGATTCCAACACGTTGATAGTTTCAGATTTGTGCGACTTCACCAAAAAATTTATATCTTGATGTAGGAATGTCAAAATCACGAACCGTTTGATCCATTGGAAACTTAACTTCCAAATTTATAACATATACAAAATGAAAACTTTAATGCCTTAAGGATAGTTTCAGATGATATTCCAAAGTCGACATCGGTTTCTGATATGCCGACAGTTCCAAATTAGCGCGACCTCACCAAAAGTGGAAGCCTAGAGATTATAAGACCTTTTTAATTATCAAAAATTAAATTTTAAGAGCTTCATTCTCACCAAATGTCTTGGGTTCAAATATCACTGAATTTGAAACGTCGTGAAGGCTCACAAAAAAATATTTGAAGGTTTGGCGAAGGACTTCAATGCAAATGCTTGACAGCACCCCTAAAGACATTAACCATTTTATTGTAGGAACATGCAATTTACTATAGCGGCTTGCCCCCTTCAAAATCAGATGGGATCTAAAGTTTAACAGAAGAATGGTATCCCAGCTCGATTTTCAAATACTGATTGAATGAATGACATTCCATTGTACTTCATTCGGACAACGATCGGGGGATTATGTATCTTTTGAACTTATGCGACTGAACTCAGAATGAAACTCTAAGCTGCCTACGTACCTCGGTGAAGAGGATCAAGTCATACCGTAGTTCAGAATGGGTAGAATTATTTAAAAAAATTTAAATTTTTTTTATGTCCTAACTTTTGCCTAGGCCGCCTCTTTCGAGGTTTTCAACCTAGCAGACCTTTTATTTTTAGGTGGGCCGTACATAGTTTAGACTCATGCGGTCCAGGAGTATAGGAACATGCAGTTTAGGCTCATGCGTCAAGGAGCATTCGAACATGTAGTTTAGGCTCATGCCTCAAGGAGCGTTCGAACATGCAGTTTAGGATCATGGGTCAAGGAGCGTTCGAACATGCAGTTTAGGCTCATGCGTCAAGGAGCATGAAACTTCAAGGATAATACTTCTTCAAAAAACTTGCCATTGATATGGTCGATTCTCATGCCATCTACATCAACCAGCTTGTAATCCCCACTTGAATAAGCTTCTTGCACGACATATGGCCCATCCCATTTTGAAGTGAACTTCCCTATAGGTTTATGGGAAGTAATAATGGGTCTTCTTATGGCAAGGACTTGATCTCCTACTTGAAAGGATCTCAGGCAAACTCTTTTATTGAAGGCACAAGACAATCGAGCTTGATAGCATTCAAGACTTTGTTGGGCCTCCAACCTCTTCTCATCAAGAGCCTCTAACTCTGCTAATCGAAGTCGAGCATTTTTTTCATCAATGATCCCTTCTTGAATAGCCAGTCGTAATGAACGCTCAAGTGGCAAGACGACTTCGACTCCATAAATGAGTGAATACGGAGTTGCTTGTGTTGGCATGCGGTGAGTCGTCCTATATGCCCATAGAGCTTCTTCCACACGGTCATTCCAATATCGTATGGATTTGGAGACGACTTTCTTCAGCAGGTTGCATAAAGTTTTGTTGAATGCCTCAGCTAGGCCATTGGCGGCAACATTGTACTTCGAAGAGTTACGTTGCTTGAAGCCAAAGAGATCACAAATCTTGTTCATCAACCTATTGTCGAATGGCTTTCCATTATCCGTTATTATGTAACGAGGAATGCCAAATCGATAGATTATGTTTACTCGGATGAAACTTGCAACATTTTCCTTCTTTACCTCCTTAAGAGCAACAACTTCAGCCCATTTTGAGAAGTAGTCAGTTGCAGCCAAGATGTATAAGTGCCCACCAGAAGACTTCGACAGTGGTTCCACAACATCCAATCCCCAAGCGTCAAACGATCAGGATGCAACAGTCGGGTGCAACACTTCAGGAGGTTGATGAATAAAATTGGCATGGAATTGACAAGCCTTGTATCTTCGAGCGTAGTCCAAGCAGTCTTTTCCCATTGTTGGCCTATAATATCCCATCCTTTTTATATGGAAGTGGAGCTTTGGTCCAGACTGGTGCGACCCACATACCCCAAAATGTGCCTCTTGCAAAGCTTGGAGTGCTTCTTCTTCCCCTAAGCATCGCAAGAGTACTCCCTCGAATGACCTTCTGCATAGAGTGTATTTGTAGAAGCGGGGTGCACGAAGACGGATTTCAGTCCTTCTCCTAGGATTTTTTGGAAGTATCCANTGAGTTTATTTTCTTCACCTTCAACCTCATTTAGTGGCGGTACTACCCATTTTTGGCAGACAGTAACTTGCGCTTGATCAGGCAGGGTTAACGATGAAGCTAAGGCAGCTAAAGCATCAACCTTCTTATTTTCTTTCCTTGGCACATGTTGAATAGTCACATCATCGAGCCAATCCATTAACTTTTTAGCGTAATCATGATAGGGGCGTAGTTCAGGCTTCTTAACCTCGTAACTACCCAAAAGCTGATTGACCACTAACTGGGAGTCACCAAAGACTTGCAACTGCAATTTCTTCATATCAACGGCCATTTCAAGCCCAAGTATTAATGCTTGATACTCATCAACATTGTTGGAACAGAGTTGTGTCAAGGTGAAGGAGTAGGGAAAGACTTTACCTTGGGAAGTGACAAATACTACGCCAGCACCAGCTCCCCCGCGATGCGCAGTACCATCAAAGTACATCTTCCATGGAGGTTGAACTTCCACGACCATTGCATCCTCATCAGGTAGTTCGTCAGTTAGCTCCCAGTAATCATGTATCGGATGACCTGCCAAGAAGTCTGCCAACGCTTGTCCTTTTACAGCCTTTTGAGGGATGTACAAGATCTCAAATTGTTGAAATTGGAGATACCATCTCTGTAGTCTATCACTAAGAACAGGTTTTGACATCATGAACTTGATGGGATTTGCTTTGGAAACAAGACGGACAACATGAGCTTGAAAGTAGTGCTTCAACTTTTGAATTGAGAAGACTAGCGCCAAACACAACTTTTCAATTGGCGAATAATTCAGCTCATTTGGTGTCATCATCCTGCTCAAGTAGTAAAGGGAGTTTTCTTTCCCCTCACTATTTTCTTGGGCCAACGATGCTCCAACAGACCTTTATTGCGCCGCAATGTATAGTATCAATGGCTTTCCAGGTATAGGAGCTGCAAAAACTGGAGGCTTCATCAAGTAGGCTTTGATACTTTCGAAAGAGTTGCTAGAAGCTTGGTCCCACTTGAAAGGAACGCCTTTCTTCATGATGCGACTAAATGGTTGGCACCTTTCAGCTAGGTTCGAGATGAATCTCCTAAGGTATGCTAGCTTTCCTTGTAAACTTTTCAATTCATGAATATCCCGAGGCTCAGGCATTTTCAAAATAGCATCCACTTTGGCTTGATCAATTTCGATCCCTCGATGTCGGACAATGAAACCAAGGAACTTTCCAGAAGTAACTCCAAAGGCACATTTCAATGGGTTCATCCTAAGTTGGTACCTCCGGAGCAACTCAAATACCATTCTCAAGTCTTTCAAGTGGTCGCCCTTCTTTCTTGATTTTACCACCAAGTCGTCAACATAACATTCGACATTCTTGTGGAGAAGATAGTCGAAAATATTCTGCATAGCCTTTTGGTACGTAGCACCAGCGTTCTTCAAGCCAAAAGGCATCACCTTGTAGCAATAAATACCCTTGGGGGTGCGGAATGCAGTAAGCTCTTCATCGTTTGGTGCCATACGGATTTGGTTATAACCCGACGAACCGTCCATGAAAGACATTGGTTCGTAACCAGTAGTAGCATCGATCATCAGCTCTGGAACAGGAAGCGGGAATTCATCTTTGGGACACGCATTGTTGAGATCCCTGAAGTCAACACATACTCGAATCTGGCCATTCTTCTTCCTTACAGGAACAATACTTGAAACCCAAGTTGGGTATTTAACCTCCCGAATAAATCCCGCTTCAATGAGTTTGTTAACTTCGGTTTCAATCAGGGGAACCAAGTCCGGCCTAAAGCGCCTTTGAGCTTGCTTAACAGGACGAGCGCCATTCTTGACCGTAAGGTGATGGACTGCCACTTTAGGGTCCAAGCCAGGCATTTCTTTGTAACTCCAAGCAAATACATCCCTAAACTCCTTGAGTAACTCAATATAAGTGCTTTCTTCATCAACTTCTAGTAAAGCACTTAGGTAGGTGGGTCTTGGTTCTTCATCGGTGCCAAGGTTAACTTCTTTTAAAGCATCAACAGTTGCTTTCACCCCTTCTTCAAGTTCCGGGGGAGCATCTTTCGCATCTTCATTTTCTTGAGGGTCCCCATCGTTGAAGGATATGTGATAACACGATGAAACATCGTCCAATTTCTCATCATCCTCCATTAGAGATAAAACACCATGCTCGCTTTGTGCAGTAACATGATACGAAGAACCCACACTTTCTTCGTCTTCATCACGTTCTTTAGTGTATACAACATTGTATGGCTTCACCTTCAGTATTCATCACACGAAACCATGAGTTCTGTTTGTCGCCTCATTCTAGAAGGAACCAAACTTTGGAAATCTTTAGAGACCCTCTGAATTTTGGGCAAAGCGGGTGTTCTTGTATTTTGATAATTTCTCTGGAACTTATTCACCTTCTTTAATGGACCCAATTTCTCAAATACTGAAGTTCTCACAGTTGATTTTCCAAGTCTGTCAAAAACAGAAGGCCTGTTAGAAGCGGCAAATTCATTTTCTACAGTGATGTGATTGCTATTCGCCTTTCTGATGGAGATGCGCACTGGTGAAGGTTTCTTGTATCCCAAACCTTCACGTGGTTGCCTCGTTGCAGCTTCTGATGGGAGCTTCCCTAACTTTGACGGCTCATCGGGATTGTATCCAGCTTTCGCAAATAGCTTGTAAGCGTTAGGATCAAAGCCTTCATCTGTTTTCTTTGTAGGGAGTGCCACATTCTGCAAACGATTTTGAGCTACAAACCCTGCAAGCGGCTTCGAGGACAACTTTACTGCCTCAATTCGTTTCACCGGAAGAGTTAACTCCTTTAGTGTGTTGGTTTGGAGATTAGATGATTCGCCCTCGTCTTTCTTCCTTTTAGGGACATATTGGAGCTTAGGACTTACTTTCTTTCCATAAGATGCAATATCCCCTCTATGAGATTTATTCACGTTGGGTTGTACCTCCTCAGTAACAACTTTGGCTTTACCGATAGTTACCTCAGCTCTTTTAGCTATGGGCTCGTCATTCTTGCTTTTTATGTCATTATCAACTTTTAGCTCCTTCACAATGTGGTTTTTCAAGTAGAACTTTGCATCAGTGAAGTGTGATTCTGCCTCAGTGAATGGCGCATCATCGGCAATTATCGTCTTCTCGACTTCATCCTCGTAGTATTTTAAACATTGATGGTAGACGAAACTACTTTATTCTCATGTATCCAAGGCCTTCCAAGCAAGACATTGTATGAAGTCTTCGCATCTATCACATGCAGCCATGCACTTGATTGCATATCTTCAATCGTGGTTCCCAGTCTGATCGCGCCTATGGCTCTTTGCCCCCCTTGGTTGAATCCTTGGATCATCACACGACTTCCTGAGAGTTCGTTCATGGGAATACCAAGTTGTTTCACAATGCGAATTGGAAAAATGTTCACTGAGGATCCTCCATCAACGAAAATTCGGTTTAACCTTTCATCACGCATATAGCCAACCAGGTACAATGGGCGGTTATGAGGAGTGTCACCTAGTAGAAGATCGTCACTTGTGAATGTGTTTTTCTGACAAGCATTAACTTCTTGAGTAGTGGAGTCGATGAGCTTTTTCGAAGATGGTGCCGACGGTAGGTCATCACTTCTTTCTTTCCCTTCGTCAGTATGGTAACAAAAGGCATCAATACCCCCATGGGAAATCTTCGTGCGGAACCAACTTGGTAAAAACTCCTCCAAGGTCACTGGATGTCGTGGCTTTTGAGGGTGGTGCACCTCCACTTTCGCTTTCTTTACGTGCTTAACTGGGTTCCATCTCCTAGGTCTTTTCACCATTATCTTCCTCGTTGGTTGTTCCATTGATCCTTTTCGTGGGCCCCTTTTGTGGCGCCTATGACGAGTCACCAGCGTCCAACCTTCATCATCCTCAGGTTGACCGTCTTCAACCTTGTAGTTCTCCAGTAATTGTTCATCTTTACTTTCTTTGGAACTACATAATTCGTCTGGATTGAATGAGCCAAATATGATAGAGACTTGGTTTGCGCTTGCTTTCTCATATTCAAGCACGATCTTCTTTTCACGAGCCAAGTCCATAACTTTGTCCTTGAAGAAAAAGCACTTCTCTAGAGGGTGGCTCACGAGTCGATGGTACTTGCAGTAATTTGGGTCATTTGTTCTCCCAGCTTCATTTGGCTGCTTCATCTCCGGGAGCTCAATGAGGTTTAACTCGAGGAGTTCTTCAAAAATAGCCGGCACATCAGAATCCAGAAATGGGTACTCTTTCTCTTGCATTTCTCGTAGAGTCAACTTTCCACTTGGATTATCTTGAAACAGAGTGGATCTCATACTATGCTGCTTGCTCACTTTCGTCGCGAACTTCAAAGGTGACGTGCTGACATTCATAGCTTCTTTATTTTCAGATCTTGGTATAAACTTGCTTCATTTTCTGACTTCTTGCTTGTCATTCCCTTTGCGAGGTTCATAGATGGGCAGCCTTTCATTTCTAGCGGAGCCCATGTTCAACTCCATGTCATGGGCACGAGTTGCAAGTTCTTCAAATGTGCTAGGCTTGATACCTTGCAAGATATAACGCAATACCCAATGCATACATTAGATGCACATCTCTATGCCAGAAGCTTCACTAAGCCTGTCTTTACAATTGAGGCTTGCATTCCTCCAACGATTGATAAAGTCGACAACTGGTTCGCTCTTTCGTTGACGAGTATTTGTGAGTTCTATCATACTCACAGTACATCTCGTGCTATAAAAGCGATTGAGGAATTCTTGCTCTAATTGATTCCAGATATCAACAGATCCAGCCTCGAGGTCCGTGTACCAATCAAAAGCATTTCCTTTTAATGAGTGGA
>ML374406.1:3207-57426 GCA_005239525.1 Nicotiana knightiana | reverse complement strand
ATATATTCCTCGGTGCCACAATGAGTTAGCCAATGCGCTGGCCACCCTAGCTGCAATGCTGCCCAATCCGAGTAATGTTCACATAGACCCATTGAAGATCCAAATCAAGGAAAGGCATGGTTATTGCAACACGGTCGAAGTAGAACCCGATGTCCAACCATGGTATCATGATATTAAAAGATTTTTGAAGACAAGAGAATATCCCGAGCAGGCCAACGGAGACCAAAAGAGAACCATCCGAAGGCTCGCTAGCAGTTTCTTCCTAAGTGGGGAAGTACTGTATAAAAGGACTCCCGATCTAAATCTGTTAAGATGTGTAGATGCCAAAGAAGCCAAAAGGATCATGGGCGAGGTCCATTCAGGAGTATGCGGTCCCCACATGAATGGGTACGTCCTCGCAAAGAAAATCTTGCGGGCTGGATATTATTGGATGACCATGGAGAAAGATTGTTTCGGTTTCGTCCGGAAGTGCCATAAGTGTCAAATACATGGCGACCTAATCCATGCACCACCATCAGAACTGCATCCTATGTCGGCACCCTGGCCATTTGTTGCCTGGGGAATGGATGTCATTGGGCCAATCGAGCCAAGGGCCTCAAACGGGCACAGATTCATTTTGGTTGCTATCGACTATTTCACAAAATGGGTCGAGGCCGTCACGTTCAAAGTTGTCACTAAGAAAGTGGTGGTGGATTTCGTGCATGCTAATATCATCTGTCGTTTTGGTATCCCAAAAACTATCATTACCGACAATGCCGCGAATCTAAACAGTAACTTGATGAGGGAGGTATGTGAACAGTTCCAGATAACACACCGCAACTCGGCTCCTTACCGGCCCAAAGAAAATGGCGCCGTTGAAGCAGCAAACAAAATCATCAAGAAAATTCTCAGGAAAATGATTCAAACATCCAGGCAATGGCATGAAAAGTTGCCTTTTGCATTGTTGGGATATCGCACGACCGTGCGTACATCGGTTGGAGCTACCCCTTACCTATTGGTTTATGGAACTGAAGCCGTAATACCCGCTGAAGTCGAAATTCCTTCCCTTTGGATTATTGTCGAAGCATAAATTAAGGACAATGACTGGGTCAAGACCCGACTAGAGCAATTAACTCTGATTGATGAGAAAAGAATGGCCGCAGTGTGCCACAGACAATTATACCAGCAAGGAATGGCCCGCGCTTACAACAAGAAAGTGCGACCTAGGAGCTTCGAAGTAGGGCAGTTCGTTTTAAGACGTATCCTCCCGCACCACGAAGAAGCGAAAGGAAAATTCGCCCCAAACTGGAAAGGTCCATACATCATAAGGAAATTGCTACCAAAAGGAGCGTTATACCTGGGGACGTCGAAGGAAAATACCCCGAAACGGCTGTCAATGCAGATGCCGTCAAAAGGTGCTATGTTTGATCCTCTATATATTTTCAAATGTTCTCCGGTTGGGATGACGAAAGCTTTAATTCTCGCTACCCAAATAACATTAACCCTTTTTGCAAACCCTTTAAGCTGGTTACTCTTCTTTGATTACCCTATTTGAAACCCAAAAGTGTTATTGGTAAAAAAAAAAAAAAAAAAAAATTAAGTTTCCTGAACTACGTTCGACTTGATTCCGAAAGGATACGTAGGCAGCCTCTCCCTGGGGTTCAGTCACACCAAAATGAAAATCCATATTTCCCCAAGAGTTTAAGCTGGGGCAAGTGTTAAGATTCGGCGATGTGTCGCCGGAGGGGTTCCAAAGTTGTAATTCAATACAAATTCTTTGCACCAAAACCTTCTTCAAGTCCTTCCGATCAATTGGTAAACATGCTTATAGTTAGAGGATACAGTGTCGAATCTGGTGCAAGCGAATGAGAGAAACAAAATGAGAGAGTCTTATTGGTGAAAGCCCACACGGGCATCGTGAGGCGACGGTAAGCAGAGAAATTAAAAATGAGAGAGTGTTAGTGAAAACTCACAAAGAGCACTACAAGGCGACGGTAAGAAGAGAAATGAGAGAGGTTAATCGGTGAAAACCCGCAAAGGGCGCCACTAATCGAAAAGGATAACGGATCACTGATATGGACACAGTTTGGGGCAAGGATTCTCAATATCGAGGTAATATTTGTGATGAATTTCTTAGAGTCGGACGGTTTACACAGATCGGGCATCCAGTCCAAAGGGCATGTCATGTTCATTGAAGCCCGCATGCACTCCAGATAAGTCCTTCTTCCTTTCCCCGAAAGGGAAACCTTTTTTTTCTTTTCAAATTCGTTGTCCATTCTGTCGTTTATTTTTCTTTTTAATCCCTTTCGGTCTAACTCTGTCCCGAAACTAAGGCAAAGAAAAGATGGCAAGACTGATTTCCAGGGCTCTCATTTGACACAGGTCAATATGCAAAAGGCACCTCAGCCTCGTGAGGGGCATCGAGTCGATCCCGACTGGCCACGATGGCTGATGATTCAAAATCAAAACTTTGCAAGGAGGAAATCGAAATGAAGTGCCTATAAAGGCGATTGAAGTTGAAAGGTTCAGCCCCGCATGGCTAACCATCTTGGCAGGGTTTGAAAAGAAATATTCCAAATGACCTAAAGTTATAGTTGGAAGAAAAGTCGGGAATGAAAAGCCAATAAAGGCAAAATAAAGTTGGAAAGGTTAAGTCCCACGCGACTAACCGTTGCAGAAGAATTTGAGGGGCCAAAACTCCTCCCCAATACTCTGGAAATCCAAAAGAAAAAGCAAGTGAAAAGCCTACAAAGGCAAAATAAAATGTTGGGTCCCACGTGACCGATCATCATGGTGAAATCTGGAAAGCCAAGGCCCCCGGGATTAGAGATGAAACCCAATCCCCAGCAAGCAAACAAGCAAGCAAGTGGTTGAGATCTTCATCAAAAGAACTGAGATCAAGCAGTTGAAAATCAAGGCCGCAAAACCAACCACCGTTTCAAACTTACAAATTGTTCTTTGTTTGAAAATAGGAAACATGTGCAAAAGCAACCGTGCAAAAAGCAGGTGCAATCAAAGGGAATTGCGCAAGAGCTAGAAGGAGCTCTGTAGCATTGACTCCAAAGAAAGGGAAGTTTCCTCCAGAAATCTTTCCCGCATATATATTTAAAAAAAAAAAAGAAAAAAAAAAGAAATGAAGTTGAATATGATGCAACCCTAAAGTATCCTAGGGTCCTCAACCCCTAGCCAAACATTTTCCAACCAAGGATATCCCAGTCCTCGGTTGATGCCAACATAGGGTCCCACACCCAAGCAGACACCGGCATAACCTGGTGATCTCTTCTTTTTCTGACAACAACATAACCTGTTGATCACTCCCTTTTTCAGGCAACAACATAACCTGTTGACCTTTCCAGACACCAGCATAACCTGGTGATCTTTCTGACAACAGTATAACCTATTGATCATTTCCAGACACTGGCATAACCCAGTGATCTCTTCCCCAAGCAATGGCATAACCTGTTGACCTTTCCAGACACCGGCATAACCTGGTGATCTCTTCTTTTTCCAACACTGTCATAACCCAGTGATCTCTTTTTCAGGCAACAACATGACCTGTTGACCTTTCCATACACCAGCATAACCCGGTGATCATTTCTTCTCAAGACACTGGCATAACCCCAGTGATCTCTTTTCCCCAGGAAACAGCATAACCTGTTGACCTCCCCAGACACCGGCATAATCTGGTGATCTTCCTGACAACAGCATAACCTGTTGATTATCTCCAGACATTGGCATAACCCAGTGATCTTTTTTTCAGACAACAACATGAACTGTTGACCTTTCCAGACGCCAGCATAACCCGGTGATCGTTTCTTCTCCAGACACTGGCATAATCCCAATGATCTCTTTTTCCCAGGAAACACCATAACCCGTTGACCTCCCCAGACACCGGCATAACCTGATGATCTTCCTGACAACAGCATAACCTATTGATTATCTCCAGACATGGCATAACCCAATGATCCCTTTTGTGACAATAACATAACCTGTTGATCCTTCCCCAGACACCGGCATAACCTGGTGATCTCTTCTTGATGACAGCATGACCTGTCGATATTTTCCAACATAGGGTCTCCAACCCCTTGTTGATTTCACATTTTTTGGCATAGGGTATCCACCCCCTAGTCTGCATTCACTCCGGGTACACAGGTCCCAACCTTTTATTGCTTTCAATAATAAAATAACATAGATTTTATTACAATAACTCAAGAAATTTTCCTAGTGAAAACTGGGGTAGAAAATTTCATTCGTTTGTTTTGATTTTGTGTAGATTACGTTTCTAGAACACTGGAACTCGAGATGACCAAAAGAAGAAGTTTCGATCCAAAATAACAAAACAAAAAAAAAGAGGAAAGAGAAGATTGAATCCAAAAGTGCACAAATGGGGAAGATGTGGACTATTCAGGACGAGATTGAAGTCATCCGTCTAGTATATCATGCTTTGATCCGAGGGACGACAAGACAAAACCAGCACCTGCGACTAACAAGCACCAGGATCCAGGTCAGAGTCAGCAAAAGATCAAGACTCAAGACCAAGTCTTAGATAGGAATCTTGTAATTTAGCAGCTGATAGGTTTTAGTTAGTCCTTCGTTTTGTACTTGGGTGTAATAAGGAGATCAGCAACAGTAACATCAGCAACCACAGTGAAACCACAGTTACTCGGTAGTCCCAGCTACCAAAACTCCCAGAACTACACTGACCTGATTCATTTATAGCCAAGGATATGTAGGCAACCTCTGAAGCAGGGTTCGGTCAAACCTTTCAAAAAATGCTTCACAATGGAACATATGAATGGGGAAAGTCGTTTATGGTTGCTCACTTTGTCTTTTCCCGAAAACTCTTCGTGTTTCCGAACAAAGAGGAGCAGCTGTGAGCATGTGATTTTTACCTATCGTATTATCCTACAAAATTCTCAATTAATTAATCGATTTCATGAATTTTGTTGAATTTTATTACTATTTGTGAATTTATCTTACATTATGTAGCCATAATTGTTTTTAAAATGTATAAATAATTTAAAAAGACATAATTACATGCATAACCTTTAATTATTATTTAAATGATAGCAAAATGTAATTACCCGACATAGAGTAGGCTTAATGTTCAATTTCTTGGTTTAATTACTTTTTCTTTAACAAAAATTGTGAAATTTGATTAGGAATAAATGGTGTGATTTTTTAATTAATTTGCAAAGCTAGACAAAGACTAGGATAAAATTAATTAATACACTTATCTAGTTTAAATTAATTAATTAAGTTTAGAATTGGGCAAAAAAAAAAACCCCAATCGCATAACCTGGGCTGGTTGCCCAGGCCCAAGAATAGTTACCCACTAACGACCCAAATACCCAATCCAACCCCTAACCGGGCCTGACCCCTCCATTGCCCAAACGACCCCGTTTAGAATAAGTAAACTAATCCCAGTCGTTGATCTTCCCAGATCCAACGGCTGGGAACTAATTATTCTTTTAATATATATATGTCCGAGCTGAACCCTACCTCCCTCATTTCACCAAAGTTTAACCCCCACCCCTTCCGTCTCTATCCTCTCTCTGAAGCCTCTGCCGTGTCCCCACCCATCTCCGCCGACCAAAAATCGACTGCCGGCGGCGAAACTTCTCCAAACCAGCCCAAAATTTTACCAGGTGATCCCCATCGCCTCCTCAATCACCTCCCATCATTTGTTTCTTCGAAAAACCAACAAAAAGCGAGGAATTTCAGATCTAAGAATCTAAAAACCCTAAAATTACTCCCCCGGCGGATTTAGAGACACTCAATGGCTCAAACCTTCATGGGTCGATTTCTCTTGACTAGGGAAATCGATTCATGAGGGTTTGATTCATTTTCAAACCCTACCGGAGTCCGACCAAGGTCTGGCGACCTTCAACTTTTCCGGCCAAGTTTCCTTCAACTGGTACTTCCCCGTTTCTGATTTCTCTTCTGTAAAAAAATCATCATGAATATGTCATCATTCCAAATCCATATTTGTTTGTTGTCTTTCGCTATTTTCCATATTTGTTGCATTGAATCGATCAAGTGTGAGTATTCTTGTCCCGTGTGTTGAATCCGCACAATAGTTTGATTATGCTTTCATTATTTGAATCTTGATTAATCAGTTTAGGCATTCTTGTGGTAAAAGATTCTGGATTTCATTTTTAAGACCAAATCTCATGTCAATCATTTCTTTTAGGCTGTTTCAGTAATTTCTTTTCTTTCTCTCTTTCTGTTTTCTTCGTCTATCCTCGCTCATTGTTTGACTGTTACTATCCTGCTCTAGATTGACTAAGAAGAATCTAAAATGACAATTTGTTTAATCTTGATTAGAATAGTGTTATCATGTATTGCGATTTGAATTAGATGATTGAACTGAAACTGGATAATAATTAGAACAGTGTTATCATGTTATTATGATTAGAACTGTGATCGAGTTTACCTATCTAGATAATAATTTGGAATTGTTTTGTGCTGATTGAACTGAAACTTGATCTCCGCCTTTCTTTGCTTTGATTGTTGATTCTGTTTAGTGTTAAGTGAATATCAATTTAGGATTCCTTCCTAATTGTGTCATGCATAAGAGCTATTAGCTCTTTTAGGATTATTACTAGTTAATCTGAACCAGTGCAGGATCATGAATTAACTTAGTTCAATCCTAAACTCAAGGCTGCCCTAATTAGTGATAACCTCCTAAAATACACTTGTTTAACTAGTTTAACTTAGGTTGATAGTCTCTTAGACAATTAACTAAGTCTTAAAAATCAGTTTAAGATAATTAATTTAGGTTTCATTAACTGAACAAATCATTTAACCTAAGTTAAGAAAATTGAGTTGACTAACCTTAATTAAGCCTAGTTAAACTGATCAATTAATTAATTTAAACCTAGATTTAATAATTGGTTAAGCCTATGATTTTAGGTAATCAAATTGAATTAACTTAACTAAATCAGTTAGCTTAAGTTAAGGAATTAAATTGATTGAACTACTTTTTTAATTAACTTAAACATAGATAATTAGTATGAAAACTATCTTTAGGCATTTAATCAATTAACCTTTAATTAGTTAACCTAACCTTAGTTAAGAACTACTAGTAGTCACCTAAAGGACATAACTAGTGTTAGTTAACTAGAGTTAAATGATAACCTAAGCGAGTAACCATGATTACCCAATGGTAAATTCAGGGACTCCCAAGGGGTACAAGAGGTAATGTAAATTTAGAAAATCAGGTTTTTAGGGTAAAATGGTCTTTTTAAGGGTTGGAAAATTCTGGAATAAGGGCAGCTGTCCCAAAAGATGAGGTTGACAGCTGCCCTATGTACTATTTCAGCTCATTAGATAGGGAATATGCTAGATAGATCCCCTCCACAAGTCCCTTATAAATACACCCATTTTCCACATTAGAAGCATTTTTTAGGGGGAGGGGGACAATCTGAAAAGAAAAACACTCTCTTCTGGCTGTTGAAACATATCTGAAAATACAGAACAATCAGAATAGTTTCATTCATAAACAAAAATCAGAAATATATATATTACTGAAAAATTTGGTTTCATTCAAGAATCATCAAGGTTCTTGTGGTTGTTCTCAACTTTGGTCCTTGGTTAGTAGTCTGATTTCGAAGTTTCTTGTCTAATATTCGAGTTCTGGGTTGTTCATCCTATTGGTTGTTGCTGGGCTTGGATTGTTCTGCTCTTGTAGCTGCTGAATTTTTCTCCTCTTTGCTGCTTTGCTGACTACCTGGCCTTTATTTGTTCAGGAATTTTGTTCACTTTTTCTCTTTAAAAGGTATGTAACAAAGAAATTTAAATAAAGTTATTAAATTCAGAATTTGTGCTGAAATGTTTGATTCATGTTGTGTTTTTTTGGGATTATGTAAAGTTGGATCTTCTTCTTCTTTACTCTAAGTATAAACCATTAAAATAAGACTGTTAGTGTGATGATAAAGGAATCTGAAGGAATATTGTATATGAACTATCTGAATTATTCTGTTTTAGCTTTTGTTTAAATTCTGTTGGTCTCAGAACTTATTAAGTTTTGTATGGTGTTGTTTTGTGTCTGCCTCAGTTTCACTGTGATAATTAGCACTTGGGTAGATTGAGTTTGACCTTCCAATGGTCAAATTCACCCCACAATAGTGCATAAACAGTAGCATGTCCCTGAAGTTACCTCTGTTAGGGTATAAAATAAGTAGTCAAAAGGCCTCCTAGAGTAAGGAATCTGAATCTCTTAAAATGATCAGATTCTGTCTCTATAAAAGCCTAAAAAGTCAAAATTATGGTATAATTGTCAAGAGGAACAAAAGATGAGATCTATGGAGCTGAGTCTGACCCTTTTTATGGCCAGATTTAGTCCATAAAAGGTCTGAATATATTTTGTTCTTCTAAGAGCGTCATTAAGGATTGAATCTAACCTCCTTCATGATTTGATTCATCTTTTGACAATACTCAAAGGTATATCATTAACACTGTCCAAATAGTAAAGTGTTGGACTTATAATCTTAGATAAAAGGTGCTCTTATTTGTGTTTCTTGTTCATTGAAGAGACTTAGTAAGCAGATCTCCATATGGCTTTAGACTTAGGTTAATGTGGGCATTATGGGATTAAAATCTAACACATTCATGGTCAGGTTTACACCAAGAGAATGCATAAATAATTCTGTTTCGATCATTACATCAAAATTACCCTAAACTACACTCGGGAGTGGCAACTTATGCCCCCGACTCTCAAACTCCAAACAACTAATAAAAATGCACATAGCAACCACGGGTGCATTTCATGTGACGTGTTGCCGTGTGCTTAAAAACAACAAGTGCACGTCATCGTGTTTTGTTTAAGATAAATCCATATACATACTAATTGATATTAAAACTAAAAACGCTCTTTTAAAAAATAGAAAACATTAGGAATAATCGAATATTGCCTCAAATAGGCACTATAAACTGTTATGACCAATAGTCTTGATTACGTAAGCTACACTCGGGTTCGACAACTCATGTCCCCGTCTTCAACTTCAAATCTTAATAAAATTACGTGTTGCGGTTACGGTTGCATTTCATGTGGCGTAATCGTAATACGTTCAAAAGCATGACAAGTGCACGTTCTCGTGGCTTGTTTTCAAGATAAATCCATAAATATTAAAAGCAATTTAAAAATTAAATGCACAATAGTCTAAAACATGTAAATAACCAGATAACTTAGGCCAAATATTAATAGTTAAAGAGACCGTGCTAGAACGACGGAATTCGGGAGTGCCTAACACCTTATACCGGGTTAACAGAATTCCTTACTCGGATTTCTGGTCGCGGACACATCAAAACAGAGTCAAAATTTCCTCGGTTTGGGATTTTTAAACAAAACGGTGTCCCGGAGCATCGTCAAAAATCCGTGTGGCGACTCTGAAATAATAATTAGTCCCAAAACCGAATGATATCACTTTAATTGGAAAAATTCCCTTATTACCCTCACCGGGTGAAAAGGAGGTGTGACACTTATTATCAATCAAGGTATGTATCTTATCCTTTAGAGTTCTTAACTCGTCAATGGTGTGCTCTTTCATGCCAGAATCATATGAACATGTCTTGTTTGGGTTGACCCATTGAGATGGATTCTCCACGGTCGCAGCAGGGATAGGAGTGATATAACCAGCAACCTTTAGCCTTTCATACAACTGGTCAATGAGTTCGGAAATGACATTGTATTGTCTAGGTGGTCTGCGGTCAAAGTTAGGCCGAGGTCTTGGGTAGTTTGTCCGGGTTAGAGGTGACTGAAAGTGAGATGGTTGGGAATTATATATGTGATAAGTGATGGCTGGTTGGGAATATCTGGGAGGTGATGGTTGATATGTGGGTGGAGTTGCTTGGTATGTAAGTGGGGAGGTTTGATACACAAGTGGAGTTTTGGGTCCTTGGACGACCATTACTATTCTTGCATCTTTCTTCTTCGATATACCGACTACAATCCTTTGTTTGTGGCCTGCAATGCTTCAAAGTTTGTCACCATACCGCTTTTAATGCCCTCTTCAATTCTTTCTCCGAGTTTGATGATATCGGAGAACATGTTGTTTTCAATAGCCATCAATCTTTCATAGTACCGTGGATCCTGTGCTCTGACGAAGAACTTGTTCGTCTGTTCTTCGTCTAATGTTGGTCTGACTTTGGCTGCTTCTGACCTCCAACGAGTGGCATACTCGCGGAAGGTATCAGTGGGCTTCTTCTTTAAGTTCTGAATGTAGAAGACATCCGGCGCATTCTCTGTTTTAAACCTGAATCTGTCCAAGAAGTCAGACGCCATACTCACCCAGTTAGCCCACTTCTTGGGATCCTGGCTAATGTACCAGGATAAAGCATCTCCTGTAAGACTCCTCATGAAAAGCTTCAGTCAAGCTTGTCGCAATAAGTCCTCAGGTGAACCCTGGGATCACCTGTTCCGTCAAACATTTCAAACTTGGGGGGTTTGTAATTCTCCGATAGTTCTATGTCGGGCTGTATGCATAGGACTTCATAGTTTAGACCTTCTATCCCTTTGCTCCCTTCGACTCTTTGAACCTGACTCGTCAACTTCTTGAGCTCTTCAGCCAGGTTCTTAATGAGCAAGTCCTTCTCAGTGGATTCTGGTGTATAGGATACATGCTGAGTGGAGTGAGGTAGGGTTTCCACGTATATAGGGTTGTTTTGATAAACGGGAGTTTGGGTATAATGGTGATCATTGGTGGAATTCTGGGGTTCAAGAATGACTGGCGGGGTGTTTTGTGGAGTATGGCAGGTATTTTGCTGGTACTGTGGTGGGATAGTTTGATTTTGTGGTGGGGTTGTATAATGNGGTAGGTGTTTTGCTGGTACTGTGGTGGGATAGTTTGATTTTGTGGTGGGGTTGTATAATGGTGAGGTGCAGGAGGATTCTGTGGGCGTTTGTTGGGTGTGTTTTGCGGTGGTGCGGGGTTCTGAGTGTTTGAATGGTTGACATCTGGGATATTGAGTGTGAGGGATAGATTTGCTAAGCTCTGGACCTGCTTGAGCTCACCCTGGAGTTCTAGTATTTTCTTCTCAAGTCGTGATACAACATCATTTGGGGCCTGAGTACCTCGACCATCAGAAGCTTTTGCATGTTCAACATGTATGTTGTTGTCTTTTATGGTGCCGTTCAAATCATCCATCTTTTCTTTCCCGTTGCCTTTTGGTGGACTGGGAGGAGGAGAAGGTGGAGGGCCTCTGGATCTAGTATGATAAGTTGATGATGTCAGTATGCGCGAACCAACCTTTGGGAAATGGGAATAATCAAAAGAAAGAAAGAAAAAGAAGGTAGCCAAGTCAGTAAAAGTTCTAAAAGAGTATTTGCGGTATTTAAACACATATTGCGAAATGTAGATTCCCGTCTTATTTTGAGAGCCTCATTGTGCACGAGGTAGGCCTAGCGAAAAATTGTTTTGGAGAATTTAGATGCCAATAATTTCCTCATTTCATTAATATAAGAAACAGACGAATCCCAAAACGACACTAAGATAATAAAAGATAAGTCACTACTGGCACTTGGCCTTATTACATTTGGAGAAGCAAATAAATCTAATCTACTTGGTCCCAGAAGGACCTTCCCTAGGATTGATCTTCTTGGCTCTGTCAATCAGGTTCCCCAGGTCGTGCATGCCCAACAACAGGTATACTCTCGCTAGATGTCCTCCTTCGCTTCCCTCAGCATTCTGGCAGTCGGCGACTCTTTTCCTCGTCTTCCCCTCCAGCTCCATTAGACCCTGCTCCAGATACTCTACACTTTCATTGGGGGTGACAACCATTTCCCTCCATTCCTTGATTAATCTTTTGTCCGTCTCGTGTATCTCCTGATGTTCGGCCTCTGAGGCATGAACCCTCTTGCGCAACTTGTTGTATTTTACTTGGGTTTCTGCATCTTCGTCTATGACCCTGTTTCCCTGACCAATTCCTGGCTCAACTTTCCTAGCTAAGTTATCCTCCAACCATGCCGGGTAAAAGGGTGCATGTCCCGCATGATACTTGTCCGGCTCGATGGTGTCCTTCTCCAAAATAATCTTTGAGTGCCACATATGCTGAGCTTGACACTTGTAAGGGATGTCGTCATCCTGAAAATCTGCTCAAAAATGACTTATCTTTGCGACCCGCGGTATGATCTGCTTCCTGCCTGCCTACCTCATAACCCTGATGGGAACATAAGGGTATATTCCCCTTAACCTGATCAACACTACGTGAGGAGCGTCCCTTGACCTGATGATGAACTCGTCAGTAGGGAACCATTCAAACATCGACTGAACCTGATCCTCAGTCAAATTATCGAAGAACTCCGGCCATTCCTTAGCACTCTCTGGATGAGCAAACCTGTACGGAATATAAGTCATCCGTTTAGGGTGATGGAAGGAAATATGGTCATTCCATGCCCTTCGTGGAAACTCCTGGCGATATTGACCCTTTTGGAGAGTCTCCATTAACCACAACTGCAGCAACAAATTGCATCCCTCAAGATGTTTGGACCCTTTCTGGCAGTGGTCTAAAGCCTGGTAGATATCAGCTATAATCATAGGGACTATGGTGTATGTCTGTCCCTCGATTCCTTCCATTAGAGTCTTGGTGACCATAGCCAATCTAGTGTGAATTCTTTCCCTTTTCGTTGGGAACACTATCATATCCAAGAAGAAAATAATGAACACGAAAAATCTGCGGTGAATATGTCCCAAGGAAGTGATGGAAAATCATCATGGAAAATACGGTAGGACTTTCTATGACCGTATCTCTCATACAAGTAGTCAAATGGTATATAAGATTTCTTTAAGCACTCCAAATCGGCGTTCTTTTTCAGACCCATCATTTTTAGAAATCCCCTACCAGTGCGATTTTCTAGTACCAATAACCCAGAGCTATCCCAAGGTAGCCTAGAAAATCCCCCGATTTCTTCAAGGAACGGGGTCATTTCTATATCCCGAAGCGAAACACTGATATTTCAAGATCCCAGAACATGGTTGCAGCTTCTATCAACATGTTATTTGGCTGGATGTCTAACAGAGAAGGCAAATTTCCCAGGACCTTCTTCACATGTTTCTTGTCACTTGAGGAAAGATATTCCCACCAGTCTAGTAGCAGTGGTGGTATATTTTGGACCATGCCGAACCTGGGGACCTTGTGCCTCATTTCTGCAAAACAAATAAAGTTAGGCCCTTTCCCCCTCCAGATTCGACTATTTATATATTGATGATTAGCATATTGGCATTTACTTCTCCAAAATTAATGCACAAAATGTGGTTGCATCCGTTGGGATTATGGAAACCCCGGTAGACTTTTGGATAAGGCTTATCTTAAAGGGTTATTATGTGGACAACATACTTACCCAGCTAGGTTTGACCATGATGCATGTACAGTTATAATCAGAGTAAGGTTTCTCTGGGGGTCTAGACTGGTACCCTCAAGCGGACAACTCGAGGGGGAAAGGCACGGAACCGTCGATTGCATCGCTGATCGACTAGTTTTATCGCAAATAAGCCTTTTCGAATTTAAAGGGTGATATATAGGAAGAGCGCAATCATCATCAACCGTTGCTAAAAAATTGATTACGCACGAGTGGAATATGATGTTGAGAATGATTTATGCAGCAGTAAATAACATGTTGTCACGTATTTGCACGTTAGAAAAATAATAAATGCGGTATTTAATAATTGAAAGAAGTTTAAGAAAGGAAAACAAAGAAATAAGTCAGTTTCTGCATTAAAAGAAATCATAAATGCTCAAAACGGGCAATTAAATTCACATAAGGGGAAAGGGAAAAGGTGAGCACATATTAGCAAAAGAAGCATGATTAAGACTAATTTACAAAAAGCAAGTTTGTTATGGTAAAAGCCTAAAATCCCCAGTAGAGTCGTCGTGCTGTCGCGCCCCCTTTTTTTTCTCGCGTAATCGGGTTTCGACATTCATTTGGGACAACTCCCTTCCTTTTGGGAGAGGGGTATGGAAAGTGAAGAGTCTCCACCTAACGGATTTATGGTGCGTTAGGTCACCTAATGCAAGTAATTCGTGAAACCAATCTATGTTACATGAGATTGGGTAAGGGCTTGAAATTACATTGAGGGGAAGGTGTTAGGCACCCCTCGAGGTCCACTATGGTGGGTACCGACCAAACTTACTTAGCAAATTAGTCATTTAACAGATAAGCAGTCTAAGAACACATATGTAAGTAAGATGAAAAGAGTTTAAAAAAGTAAGCAATATGGGCACACATATACAAATAAGATAGGTGAGTCCTAAGTTATTAGCCTATAGGATCATATCTGTACAATGCCCGATAATCCTTCCTCAACTAGAGGGGTTACACGTGGCATTATCGCACATGTCATCATATCCTTTTACTACCCAAATACCCTCTCCTTAGCGGTTATATAAGCGGTTTTAATTAACAAACTCTAAGCGTACTTTACCTGTCCCTTCCTTGTGGTCCCGGAGGTGTTTAGGACCTCTATTTTTAGGTAGTTCTAGACTCTCCTAAAGTGTTTAAAAAGGAAAATCTAAGCGATAACAAACAAAACAAATAGGATTTTCAAGTAAGACAACAACTAAGGGCCCATGTTTACCTCCACAAATAAATAGACAATTAGCACGTCTCAAACATCAAGATTTCAGATGTTTCAGAAAAGGTCCTAGAACTTGATATCTAGGGGAACATAACAAGCAGAGAATATGCAGCATTGTTGTAAAACGAAGTGACATAAACCTAATAAATTTGCCTACTGATTTTAGAACCTGTTGAATCTGGGCAGTTTCACAAATAAACAGAGCATAATTTTACAGCTTTATAGGACCTCAATTACCTAAGGCTTGCCTAGGCATGGATCTGTAATACCCTTTAAACATGTTGTCTAAGATGCAAACAGAATTCTGGAAATTGACTAAAGGAAAACAAACAGTTTGGGTTTTAATACATCCTATAAACATGCTTGTCTAGGTGTTGAAATACAAAAATTGATTTCATGCATATTTATCCTATAATGTGGTGTCTAGGCGTTGGGGCTGTTCTTTTAAGCATCTTTATAAACAAGACAGTTATTTATTTAGGTGACATGATTTAAAGCAAATGCAAATGCAATCCTAAAACAGGATTTCTAATGCACATAAAGAATGGTCATTTTTATTAGGCAGGATTACAGCAGTAGCCTAACGACAGGATTTTTAGGTGATTGTGACTTATGCAGAAGCATAATTTCGTGATAATGAAGTACTGAGCTATAACATGTTTTCTAATATGCAAAACCAGTAAACGTAATTATCCTAAGGCAGGGTTTCTAATGCAAATAACACAACAATCTTACAACATGATCTCTAATGCAAGTAACATAATATAGGTCTAAAGGCATGATTTCTACTGCAAATAAGCATAGTATAAACCTAAAGCATGATTTCTACCCAATTTCCCCACAAAAATCGTATAAGAATCCCTACCCTTTTACTAATTTCCCAATATCTGTTTACAAAGATGATTATTACAGACCAGAATTAAATGAATTACATAAATAAATATAAGCTATACTATAGGGAGCCTGCAGATAGGCCCAAAGTAAACATGGAGACACCAGACCCTCAAAACAGTCTCAGATGCCAAGAGTCTCATAGCCAATAGGGTTTCCTGGTGTGTCAAAGTTCCCTAAGGACCTCAGGGATCCCGGGCAATGCTCACACCAAAACCCTTTAAATAGAGAATTGATTGTGTGCAGTGTGGAAGGGCCATCCCCAGTGTGGCAGAGTTCGGAGGAATCTCATGGATTCCTAGGCAGTATACACACTGGAGGGGCAGAACTTAAGAATCTAAGAGTAGAAGTGAGAGTGCTTGATATAGTTTTGAAAGAACTTGTTAAAGAAAGTGTAGAGATAACACTTTTAGGAGTGAAAAGGTTTTCAGGAATAGAAAATTTTTTAGGAAAATGACAGGAATGAAAAACAGTTTGAAATCAATTCTGAAAAGAACAAAGATTCAACATACAACCACACAAACCCAGAGTGCTCAAACTCACAACCATTCAACAATAAACTTTACAAACATGGGTCAAGGGGTTGGGAACATAGAGAGCTTCACATCAGAAACATATGAACAGGGTCTAAAGGGAGCATATGAAATAACAACTGCACAGAACAACTAGGAGTCTACTGATTCAGAGACTTGACAAGTCATTCATGGTAAAAGGCAATTAAAACATAGAGACGGAGCATGGGAATAGTCATGTTGAAGACATGGGTGTATTAGTCATACCAATTAGGATCCATCAAATACATTTGGAGTCTAAGACACTAACATGAGCATACTACTTGAGGGGAGTAAACAGGAACTGAACAATCATGCAAACAAGACAAATGATATCTAGGAATGCTCGATTAAACACTTGAACTGGAGAGGGTAAAGCTTAAACATATAGGAAGACAATTAAATACAAAGCCAATTAAACTAGTGCAGGAATATGCATGGATTTAAATAAAGGAACAAATAGAGTTGAGTTTCAGAATTGAACTAGAGACATACCAGTTAAGGAAGTAAAGTGCAGAATGTAAAGCAAGTAGAGTTCCACTGTCTAGCCTTGGCTTTCAGCCGGTTAGACCAACAATTAGCACAGGTAGCAGAGAAAGAAGAGAGAATTTGAGAGTGTGTGTGTATTCTGAACTAATTGTTCGTGTGTTGAGAGGAAAAACAAGAGTGTATATATAGCAATCTAAGAGTAGAACCAATAAGGTAAAGGAATCAGTATTCAGTCAATTAAGGAAATCATAGAGTCATAGAATCCAATCACATAAGGGTTCGGAATAGACCTCCCCTAATTAGGGGTAATTGGTCAAACAGTAATAACATGTGAGTTTAATTAAGGCAAGAATCCCAATCATACCAAATAAAAGATCAATACAATCACAAAAATATACGGGCAATCAGTTAAGGCATAGACGACCAATTAAATTCATAAACAAGGAAACAAACAAGATTTATGCATACAAATCTCTAACGGAGTAAAGCAGTCAGCAAAACTTTCAAAATAACACTGATTTCCGCAAAGAATTACTCAACTTTCATAAATAAAAATTAGACTAAGTAAAACCTCACAGAAACATAGAACTTAGCTGGAAAGAGCAGGTTCGAACCCTAACAGAGGTTAATTAGGGAAAAACCACAAAAATACTGGATTTAACAAGGAACAATGTTTAAGTCCAAAAAATAGAGCAAAGTAATACGACTGGTATAAAAAATATCGAAACAGAAGTTGAAGAAAACCAGTACATCACAGAATCGACTAGGGTTTGAACACCAGTATGAAAATCAGTCAAAACAATGAAGAAACAAATACCTAAACATTGAGAATTCAGAAAAATCTTTAAAAACAGTTTGGGATGAACCCTAACTTAGCAAGAGTGATAAAAAGTCGGAATAGTTAATTAAATAGGAGATTTTTAAAGGAAAACACGTAAAAGTGCTCGAATCACCCCAGATCTATACAGATCTGAGTTGGATCGACAATAACGGACTAGGGTTTTCAAAAAAGTAATAGAGGTGAGAGAATAGGTTAAGAACCCATAAATTTGTAATAAACAAGAAGAAGATTTACTCATAAACGGAAAAATACCCTGAGACAGGCTGATAAACAAAGTTTCAAACCAGAACCAGTTGGGGTTCCTCGAGATCCTCTCAAGGATCCAAGAAATCGAATAGCCATGGCATGTAGAAGACCAGGTCTGGTCGGAGAAAGCATAGAAATGTCATAAGGGGGAGGTTTTTTGCCGGTGACAGCGAATAGGGTTAGGGTGAGCTTGAAAGAGAATGGAGAGGTTAGGGAAACTGGGACGGCGGAAAATGAAAAGTGAGGGGGGTTAGGGTTGGTTGTGAATTAAAATGGTAAGGTTTATTGTGGATCGTTGATCTAAAAGATCAACAACCCCGATTTGATCGGGGTTTGGGTCGGGTAGGTGCAGATTGGGCTTAAGGTGAAATTGGGCTGGTATTTAAAAGGGATTTGGGCTAATGTTTGAGGGGTTAGGTCCGAAAATTGAAGAAATTAAATAGGGCTATTTGTTAAATACCCACTTAATTGATAAAATAATTTATAAAAATAGTTAACAAATGATAAAAAATGATTTTTACGCATAGAAATGTTTTAAAATAATTATTCGATATTTTAAAAATACAATGAGCCATTTTCTGGTAAAATAATGCAATAATGTACGCATGAGCTATAATTGCAAAGTTATTGCAATTGTAACCCAAAAATGTAAATGTGGATATTTGTGCAAATATTTCGAGCTTAATATGACCATAAATAGCAAAATTAAATCATGAAATGTTGTAAAATCATTTGTGATGCAATTTTGTAATTGTTTATATAAATAAAATACTGGGATAAATTAATTTAAAAATGTAGAAATTATGAAAAAATATCAATTGAATGCATAGTTTTGAAGGTATATATGCATTTAAAAATATTATAGGGAAAAATTGGGTATCAACAGGAGGTTTGGAGACAGACCTAGGAGTCCAAAAGGTTTCAAACTGAGTAGAACCAAGACAGAATACTTGGAGTGCAAGTTCAGTGACGGGACCCATGATGCAGACATAGAGGTTAAGCTTGATGCACAAGTTATCCCCAAGAAAGCGAGTTTTAAGTATATCAGGTCTATTATCCAGGGTAACGGGGAGATTGACGAAGATGTCGCGCATCGCATCGGAGCGGGATGGATGAAGTGGAGGCGCGCTTCCGGTGTTTTGTGTGATAAGAATGTGCCTCTAAGACTTAAGGGTAAGTTTTATCGAGTGGTGGTTCGACCGGCTATGCTGTATGGGGCTGAGTGTTGGCCGGTCAAGAACTCCCACGTGAAGAAGATGAGAGTAGTAGAGATGAGGATGTTGAGATGGATGTGCGGGTGTACTAGGAGGGATAGGATTAAGAATGAAGCTATCTAGGACAAAGTAGGAGTAGCCTTCGTGGAGGACAAGATGCGGGAGTCAAGGCTGAGATGGTTCGGACATGTTAAGAGAAGAAGCATTGATGTTCCTGTTAGGAGGTGTGAGAGGTTGGCCGTGGAGAGTTTGAGAAGAGGTCGAGGTAGGCCTAAGAAGTACTGGGGAGAGGTGATTAGGCAGAACATGGTGCTGCTTCAGCTCACTGAGGACATGACCCTTGATAGGAGGGTGTGGAGGTCGAGGATCAAGGTAGAAGGTTAGTAGGTAGTTTATAGTTGTTCACCGATAGTCTTAGTAGCATGCATCTTCCTTCATATTCTTAGATTTTTATTACGTTATGTAGTTTTTTTCACCTCGGATATTGTATTCCCTATTGCTATTATTGGGTACTACTTATTCTTTATCTCTCCATTTTTCTTTTATCTTCCATCTTTCTTCCTTCCTTGCCTTCCTCTTCTTCTTTTTGCCCTTCCTGATCTGAGAATCTATTGAAAACAGCCTATCTACCTGCATTAGGTAGGGGTAAGGTCTGGATACAGACTACCCTCCCCAAACCCCACCCGTTGGGATCAAACTGGATTTGTTGTTATTGTTGTTATTGCTTAGTTTCTTTTACGCTGCTATAGAATATTTGATGTATCTATACTTTAGCCATCTTTCATATTTTCTTAATTATCACCTTTTAAACTGTAAAAATGTCTAGAAAATTTTGTTAAGTCCTATAAAAGTATGTATGTTATTGTATTCTACTTCTACTAGTTATTTTTATGTGTCATTTAAAAAAATTATCGAACATTAACTGAAGAGAAACCGACATGATTGAGACGGTTTCGAAAAGTCTAATTTTGGTTATACATAATAGAATAACCGAAAATTGGTATGATACAATTTTTATAAAATAACCGACCGAACCGAACCATTGACACCCTGTCACAACCCAAAATCCATTAAAGGTCATGATGGCGCCGGAAACCACTGTCAGGCAAGCCAACACTAAATAGTTAATTAAATTCTCAATTTAATATTTTTGAAATCATTTCTTTTTCTTACATTTAGAAATAAATAATGAACTTCACCGAGTAAATAATAATGTCTTTAACCACTTTTCAATACTAACTAATCCCATATACATTCCAGAACCCTGTGTCATAAGTACATGAGCAATTTCTAGGAAATAAAATGTAATACAATAACCGTCCAGAATACAATTGGACAGTAGAGAAAATACAATGCAATACTCTGAAGGAGACTCTGCTGGTTGCGGTTGTCTCGAGAGGTGCATCTCACCTAAGTCTCCGTATCAACCATGCCGCTGCGCCAAACTAGGCCACTAGACATACATGTGCATGTGCAACAAAAATGCACAGCAAGTGTAGTATGAGTACAAAACCAACGTGTACCCAGTAAGTATCCCGTCTAACCTCGAAAGGGTAGTGATGAGAGGTCGACTTCGACACTTACTAGTGGTCAAATTAATATAATTAAATGTGACACTAAGCATGAATATCATGATTAAATAACAGATAACAACAGGAATATGCAGCTTCTTTCATAATTAAAATTTCAGTTTCCGTTATTTCAGCTAACAACTTATATCTCAAGACATTTAAGCAGTTCAAATCACAGAAAGTACCAAGCAAATAGCATGCAGCAATTAATGTCGAGGTCGTACGGCCCGATCCAACAAAATAATAAAATGCGCACTGCTAAAGGGTCGAACGGCGCAAATCATAGATGCATCTATTACCCCGTCGCGAATCATACGTGCGACGTGGTCAAACATAAATAATAGAGTTATCCCGCTCACGAATCATACATGCGACGCAGGTACTTATAGATACACACATTCAAACATCCAATCCAGACTTCATCAGGAAAATAATTACTCAAGGAAATGATAATTTCTCTTTTAATGGTCAAGAAGATGGTGTTTAACCTTTTTAGAAATTCATTTGCCAAATTCGATACGATTTAAGCATTTTAAATTTATCAGTAAAATTATAAGTACGGCAAGTAAAGCATGCTTTTGGGTCCTAGACTACCAGGACATAAGCACAATAGTAGCTACGCACATACTCTCGTCACCTCGTGCGTACGTAGCTCCCCACAAATAGTAGCACATAATTAATTATTTCACATATGGGGACAATTCCCTCTTACAGGGTTAGAAAAGAGACTTACCTCGCTCCGGAGTCCCATAGCCGGCTCCTAAGCCTTTCAAACAACTCGACCGATGGCCAACGCTCCAAAACTCGCTTTCTCTTTATTAACATTCACAAGATTTTAATCCTCCTCCGACATTGTAGCATTGAGTAAAATGCTCATACGACACCAACAAACTGATATCTACAATTACAATCTCAATTACAATCAAAATATGACTTAAAAATATTTATCAATATCCGTTTATGGCTCACAATTTAGCTATAAGCCTCCAGCTCAAATCGTCTAATAGGTTCACTTACTAGCACATTTAACTCTACTCTTATCATATAATACCCATTTAAAGTCATCAATGATAGTACATAAATTCTCCAACACTGCCAAATTACTATTCATCGTCTTCCTTAACCAACATTTCCAAAATATTCAATTTGGTGATTACTTAGTTGAACACTTCCAATCAAGCTAGAAAACGATTCAATAGGTTCATTGCATCCTTTAATTTCATTTCTAAAATCACTATTTATCTCTCCTTCATTTTCTCAAGAACACTATTCATGCCATGAACTAGGGTTTATGAAATCAATTATCCAATCATAATAACTTGAAACAAATACTCTCACCGACTCATAAGAAATGAGCTTGAATCATTAGTATTGCCTTCCTGAAACTTTTCCTTAAAAATTCAATATTTGGGAAATTGGTGTTCTTTAACAACTTGAAAGATTTTTAGGGATTTCAAAGATTGAATGGTGTTAATACTAGTGTTAATAGGATGTTATTAACTTAAAATATCCAATAAAACTCACCTTGTATTGTTAAGTAGTCCCCAAGGTCGAATCCACCATGAAAGAACCAATCCCTAGCTCAAGAAAATCCTCAATAGAAGCTGCTGCCCGTGACTGCCTTATAGAGGCACATGTGCTTCATCGAGTTGTACCTTGCGCTGTGCATGTTGTACCTCCTATTACAGGTTTTCCCCTGCTAGACACCTTTTATTAAAATGCCCATAACTCGTAGAAATATTCAAATGACAAACGATTTAAAGAATTAGAAACTAGACTCGAAGATCTTTCATTTGATAGGTTGTACACCATATAACTTCTTATATATTTCGAGATATAAGTTTCCAAAGTTGGCTCCACGCATCAGAAATTTCTGGCAAAACTGCTTCACCAGCCATCATTCAATCGATCATAATTTTTTGATTAAATGTCCAAATAATGAATGGTTTAACTTTTTGGAGACTAGAATCAAAGAGATACAACTTTTATGTTTTGAAAATTTTCATAATCCTTATAGATTTCGATATGTAAGCTTCCAAAATCAGCTCTATGATGCACCATTGCTGTCCAAAACAGCTTTTGCAGCAACTTTTTGTGTCCGAAATCCATTCCATTAACCTTCCGAAATCCACCTGAGGCCTTCGGGACCTTAAACAATTATATCAACATGTCGCAAAATACAACATGAACTTAGTCGAGGCTTCAAACCATGTGAAACAACGCCGAAATTACGAACCGCGCATCGAATCGAATTATGAGTTTTCAAATCTTCCAACTTCTATATTTTACATCGAAACATATCAATCAATCTGGAACGACTTCAAATTTTGCACGCGAGTCATAAATGAAATAACAGAACTATTCCAAATTTTAGAATCGGATTCCGATCCCAATATCAAAAAGTCAACTCTCGATCAAACTTTTCAAAAATCTTCTATTTTTTTCAATTTTCACCAAAATATGCCGAATTGTCCTACGGACTTCCAAATCCAAATTGAACATGCTCCTAAGTCCGAAATCACTATACGAAATTGTTGCAATCTTCAAAAAAAAAAAAAAAATTCTATTCCGAGGTCGTTTGCTAAAAATCAACCTTAGTCAGGTTCTTCCAACTTAAAGCTTCCGAAATGAGAATTCTCTTTTCAAATCCACTCCGAATTTTTCGAATGTCAATTCCGACCATGCATATATATCATAATACCCGAAGTGAAGATGCTCATGGCCTCAAACAGTCGAACGACGCACTAGAGCTCAAAACGATCGGTCGGGTCATTACACACCCCTACCCCAAATTCTAAAATGCCCCGAAATACTACTCGATACTTATTATTATTTAAAACGTATATAAAATATTATTATATTTACTATGTAATTTATGTTGTTATTATTAATAAAAGATTCCAAATTGTAACATTATTTCATTTGTTTGAGGTTATACAGAAACAAGTGAGTAAATATTGGTAAATTTTCTCTTACTAGTCTAAGGTACGCGCGATGTGCGTATACCCCATATTAATGAATATTGAACTATAAAAATTAACATAAATATTATATGTAACAATATGTTTAAAAAGTATAAGTTCCTAAAAAAACTAGTGGTCTTGTTTACCTAACTTAATAAAAAAACTCAGTGCACACCTTAACACTAAAATTCCTAATTTGTTAAACTTCGTAATTTCTTAAGAGCTAAAATTAATAGGAGGAAAATATAAGCGAGATTGAAAAATTAGGTACCACAGTTTAAAATTTCTTTAAAATTTTTATGATGAAGAATGTGAAATAGTACCAAAGAGACTCTACAATGATTATTTTTTTTATAAGAGAAGGAGAATTATTTACCTGAATTTGTGAAACTAATAAAATTCTGACCTGACACAAGGATGTCAATTGCTAATATTTAATTCTTAAATAACACAATTTAAAAATCATGTAACATATATAATACATTCACTTAAAAATTTAGCTAGATAAAGGAATCTGAAACATAACATTAAATTAACTGATGGGATACTATTTGTGATGAACCGACCTTTTCAAGGAAAAGAAGCTACTGTTTTGTATTTCGACAATTTTGATTTTTCACAAAAGAAAAAAAATGTATTTTACCACAAACAAATACATGTGGTAAGTCTAATCTGCAATTAGATTAGGCACGTCGGACATAATAATATAAAAACGAAAATTAAAAAAAAAAAAAACCGCCAATTCAAAATTTCTTTTTTCTTAATAATAATTTTTGTTTTCCTTTTTAAAAATAAAAAGTTTATTTATTCACAAAATATTATTGAGAATAATAAAATAAAATATAAAAATATATATCTTCTATTATATTAGCTATATTAAAACAAAAAATAAAAAAATAACTACTCATTCAAATTGGGGAATGGTTTCAAGTTGGAGTTTAAAAGTTATTTTCAAATATCATTAGTATTATATCTATATCTATTATTAATTATCTATTATCTATCTTCTATTATCTATTATCTATTATAGAATAAGAGGAGAGACAAAACCACCATATTAAGTCAACTGACATAACCTTAACATGACAAGTGTATATTTTTAGGACAAAGCTCCAAGAAAGTTTGAATTTTAAAATTAGGTTATAATAAAAAATAAAAATTTAAAAAATAAAAAAATAGCAATTCAAATTGGGGAGTTGTTTCAACAATAAATTTGGAGATTCAAAAATAATTTAAAATATAAATTCAAATTGGGGAATGGTTTCAATTTGGAGTTTAAAAGTTATTTTCAAATATTATTATTATTATATCTATATCTATAAGAGACAAAACCACCGTATTAAGTCAAGTGGCATAACCTTAACATGACAAGTGTACATTTTTAGGACAAAACTCCAAGAAAGTTTGAATTTTAAAATTAGGTTATAATAAAAAACAAAAATTTTAAAAATAAAAAAATATCAATTCAAATTAGGGAGTTGTTTCAACAATAAATTTGGAGATTCAAAAATAATTTAAAATATAAAACAAGTTTTAAAAAAAAACTGCCAATTCAATTAACGTCAAGAGTTCAGGTTGAAAAAATTAAAACCTGCTAATTCAATAAACACGTAATATCAAATGGGAGTTTTTTTTTTTAAAATTTTTTAATTAAATCTAATTAGAATAGAAAATAGATTCAAAATATGTAAACCTGTCAATTCAGTTAATATCAGTTTCTCCCACATTTTTTTGGATAGGTTTTTATTTTATTCATACCGAAAATCGAGAACGTTTCGCTTTGTGGTTAGCGAGTGATTGGTTCCAAAACTTTTCCAATCGTCCTTTTAGAAAACTCAAAAGTATTCCTCTTTTCATCCGTAACTCATAAATTTACTCTGAGATTTTGTATCAAGCAAAGAGATGCAAGATAGATTGGCAATCTTCTATGGATGTTGGAGAAGACATTTCATTCGTCGCTGCAGATGGCAAATAACACTGCCTACAATGTCCAGCCCTCACATCCGTCGATCTTCCTGACATTTGGATTCCACGCCACGACACATCCATCACCAAAACATGTTCTCCTCATATATCAAGACTATTGTTAGTGGTCCTTTCCTTTATCTATTCATTTTCCAGCCAATAGTTAATATAACTGCATTATGTGTTAACAATTGATAAGTCAAATATTTCATTAGTTATATTTCCCATGTTTGGCTCACATCTTAGCATATAATTTCTATTATTATTATTTGTTGTTGATAGTTAGCAATTCTCAAACAACTCTTGATATGTTTGGATTTACAAGTCATTCTTCTTGATAAGTCAACTATTTCATTAGTTATAACTGAGTTGGTGTCCAAAAAAAATAATTTAAATCTACCAAAACAAAAAGAATTGAAATATAAAAAATATTAAACACCTATGATATAGCCAAGCAACACACACATTTTGCTCCTAATTTACAATAATAATATTTATCCATTTGTTATATGTGTTAGAGAAGTTTATATTAGTTTTAAAATTATTATCGATCTATTTATTAATAAATTACAGTCCTTACAATTGTTCATTTGCGGTTTCTTATGCATAATGTAGTTCTTCCTATTACGTATAGATAATCCATAAATGTAACAATTGTAAATCTAATATGTAAGAATTTTCAAAAAGGTAGTTCCTGATTTAAAATTTTGAAGGAAATATAGTAAAAAGAATTAAGAGAAAAACTGCTTCCCCTGTATGCTTTGAGAACAAATTAGTACATATTTCAAAGGAGGGAACAGTTAGGTGACTTCTAACTTTCTAAGTTTGGGGATTGAAGAGAAAAATTAAACTTTTATTGTATGGTTATACCTTTTGAAAAAGAAAAAATATCAAAGTATTATCCAAGCTCTAGATAACTTCCACTTTTTAAATGTGTGGCTAATATTTTTAATCTAAAATAAAACTCCTACATACAGTTGGCCTCCTATAAAGTTTGTCCAATTTTTACACGGTCCAACTTGAAAATGGTAGTAGAAAAATTAAAATATTGATTATGTTGCAAGATGAAATAGTTTCATCCATCATGAAATCGTGAAATCGTACTGAATATTCCCTAAAGTAAATCACAAGAGGTGGACTGAATTATTGTTGAATTGAAATCTCTGTGCACTAAAAATCGGGAATGCATACTAAGAAGGGTGAAAAGGTATTATTTAATTAGATATAGCTCAATATGTGTTTATAGTTCTTTAATTTTTCTGGAGTGTATTGTTATTTAATTTATTTACCCGTGTTGATAGAAGTAGTAATAGTCCAATATGTTGAATGACCCTATTTTAAGAAGGAAAAATGACACTATATAGCCGCCGTAAAAATAATAGTCGAAAAAATATATAAAATTTGTATATTTTATATATATATATATATATATATATATATATATATTAAATGTTATATAGAAAAATTATACCAATTTTATACACTTTTTCGACTATCAAATATAAATAATTTCTGGCGCGGGCTAAAAATGATAATACTCCTTTTAAGAATTTAAGAAACCAACAATTAAGGTACTGGATGTTTGGATCTTTCACTTCTAAGAGGAAGATTACATTCAACTATATCTCCCAAAAGAGTTGCTAGAGGATTATAAATACAAAATAAAAATGAAATATTGAATGTAATTTATCATATACGTAAATCAACATAATAGTGATATATTTATAATATAATTTAAGAGACCATGCTATGAAAGAGTCTCATAGATTGAATTAACAAATAAGGTGATAGTTAGGATTTTACAAAATCAATATGATTTTAATGTGCTCAAATAAACTAAATCACATTTTGACATGATATTAAAAATCAGCTTAAAATAAAGTGTTGGATTACTTTGAATTTGAGATGAGAAATCATTTTATATTAGAATGACAAAAGTTTAAATTAAGAAATTTCAAGAAACTCATTATAATTTTAGAAATATAACAAATTTATAATATAGATAATTTTAATAATGATTGAAATTATTATTAAATATTATATTAAAAATAATATAGAGAGAAAATTTTATTTTTAATCTTGAAGATCGAGAAAGCCACCGGGCAATTTTAACAAAATATCTATTAGCTTATTCGTTTTGGACCATGTTAATTTTTATATTATTTGTAGCACAACCTATATAATTACGATATTTGAGTACAATTCAAAAGTTATTCGATAATTATATGATTCATTTAATTTAATTACAGTGAACTTTTATTATTGGATAGGTAAAAAGATAATTATGATTTAGTTAAACCATAATTTAACATGCTCAAACAAATTAGATTATACTTTAAATATTCTTTAGTAAAGTTCGCGCATTGCGCGGGTCGTAATTCTAGTTACACATTAAAACCAAAAGATGTAGGGAATTATAGTTTTGTTACATAATTTAATTAAGAAAATTTTTATATAAGGTAAAATCTTAATGATTTTGAAAGTCCTAAATATAAGAAATTTCTATATAATTCAAATAAGGAATGATTTAACGTAACGACCTGGCCGGTCGTTTCGAGAGTTAGAGCCCTCATCCTCTATTAACTGCTTTCTCCGTATTTTATTTTGCTATTTTGGGTTGCCGGGAGGGTTCATGTTGGTTTTTAGAACGAATTGAGATACTTAGTCTCTTATTTGGGAGCTTAAGTTGGAAAAGTCGACCGAATGTCGACTTGTGTGTAACGACATCGGATTTGAATTTGATGGTTCCGTTAGCCCCGTTAGGTGATTTTGGACGTAGGAGCGCATCTGGAATGTGATTTTGAGGTTCATAGTAGATTTAGGCTTGAATTGGCGAAAGTTGGAATTTTGGCGATTTTGGTCGGCAGTGAAAATTTTGATATCTGGCTCGGAATGAAATTCCAAAAATTAGAGTAGGTTCGTAGTGCCATTTGGGACTTGTGTGTAAAATTTGAGGTCATTCAGACGAGATTTGATATGTTTCGACGTCATTTGTAGATTTGGAAATTTCAAAGTTCATTAGGCTTGAATCCGTGCATAATTCGTGTTTTTGATGTTGTTCGATGTGGTTTGAAGGCTCGACTAAGTTCGTATGGTGTTTTGGGATTTGGTTGATATATTTGGTTGAGCTCCCGGAGGCCTCGGGAAAGTTTCAGATGCTTAGAATTTGGACTTAGGCAATTGCTGAGATTACTAGTTTCTGGTGTTTCGCACCTGCGGAGGGGAGACCGCAGGTGCAGACTCGCACGTGCGGAAGATCAGGTGCATAAGTGGATTGGGAAGGAATGGATAGGGGTAGCAGGTGCGAGAGAAACACCGTGTTTGCGATGCCCACAGATGCGCTCCAGGACCCGCAGCAGCGGAAGAAGACCGCAGAAGTGGACATGGGCCCGCAAGTGCGCAATGCGTACCCAGTCCCTTAAGTCATTTTCGCACCTGTGATGGAAATTCCGCAAGTGCGATGAAAAGTCCGCAGATGCGGAATAACTGGGCAGAAAAGGGCTAAATGCGAGAGTTTGATTTCATTCTCCATTTTTGGACCTACAGAGCTCGGATTGAGGCGAAGTTTTGAGGGATTTTCATAGGAAGATTGTGGGTAACGATTCCTTACTCGATTTTGGTTCTTCATTAATCCATAGTTATTTTCTTCATTAAATTAAGGAATTTGAGTGAGGGAGTTGGGAAAAGGTTTCCCAACCAAAAATCTGAGATTTGAGTAGGATTTAGGTGTTAGATTTGGATGATTTTTGTACGAGTGAACTCATGAGTGAATGAGTGTTCTTATTTGGTAACTTTTACCCGATTCCAAGACGTGGGCCGTGGAGGCTTTTTGGGCGTTTTTCTAATTTCTTGCCTTAGCTTTGATTTCGTTAGTTAGATTAGTTTCTAACTATATTTATGTTATGTAATTGGTTTTGGCTAGATTTGGGCCATCCGAAGCTGAATATTCGTGGGAAGAGCATTTTTACAGATTGATTTGAGCTTGGTTTGAGGTAAATGGCTTGCCTAACCTTGTGTGGGAAAACTCCCCTTAGGATTTGATACTGTTTGATATATGAGCGCCGTGTACGTGAGGTGACGAGTACGTACACGACTATTTATTGTAAAACTCTATTTTTCACAAAATCATAACCTGTTTTCTCCTTGTTTGAACTACACTAGCATATGTACCACCTTGTTTAGATTATAAAAGCATACCTACGTGTTTTAACTGCCTATTTGAACTCTGTACAACATGTTTAGTAAATTTCCTGATTTCTTTAATATGGACTTAGTCTAAACTGTAGGTTTCCTTGATGTAACTATTGTTTATATTGGTTGAGCTGCATATTTACTATGAGACTACAGAATGGTATTTTGGGAGATCCCCCATGTACTGCATATTTACTTTGGGACTACGGAACGGTATTCTGGGAGATCCCCTAGCAATGCATATTTACTTTGAGACTACGAAATGGTATTCCGGGAGATCCCGCAAAACTGCATATTTACTTTGGGACTACAAAAATGGCATTCCGGGAGATCTCCCCCTGCACATTTACGTTTGGGACGACGAGATGGTATCCCGGGAGATCCATTGTTCTATTACTGTGTTCCGAGCTGTTGGCTTTCATCGAATTCTATTCCTGTTAGATTTACATATTTCTTTTACTACAATATTTCTTTCTGTCTTATTTCATTATATTTATACCAGTAGGGCCCTGACCTGATCTCGTCACTACTCGACCGAAGTTAGGCTTGGCACTTATTGTGTACCGTTGTGGTGTACTCATGCCTTTTCCTGCACATATTTTCCGTGTGCAGATCTAAGTACTAGCTATCAGCCTCGAGTTTAGTTGTGTGGTTGCTGCCTTAGGAGACTTCAAGGTACATCTGCCTGCGTACGGAGACCTCGGAGTCCCCTTCTATCCCCTTGTGTTAATTTCCCCCTTGTTTTCTTCAGTCATGAATGTATAGAGTAGTTAGAAACTCTTAGAAGCTTGTGATATTACGACATTCCAGGTCTTGGGGAAAAGTGATTATTGTATATGCCGAGTGGCATCGTTTCCGTTTATTAAAATTACATCTGTTAGCTATTATCTTTGTGTTTTCATTTCATTCCGCAATATGAGGCTTACCTAGTCGCAGAGACTAGGAGCCGTCATGACAGTTCACAGAGGGAGAAATATGGGTCGTGACATTTAATAACTAAAATTTTAGTTGATTTTAATGTCCCACGTATTAGGAAGATAACTTAAATTATAATTATATCTATCTAGTTCAAATAAGGAAAGATTTATTAATTAAAAGTTAAATTAATTTTGAATTCCTAAATATTAAGAAAATAATTTAAATGACAATTGTGTGTAATGTAAAATCTAATTTAAGGGGTAAAAAAGGCGAATGGCATTTTGTTAAGGCTTTCATGCTTTTAATATAGTACTAGTTTTATGCTACGCATGTTACGCGTGTAACCCATCTAAATGAGTATTATTTTAAAAAAAAATCATATAAATATTTTTTGAATTATAAAATCAATGTGTAAATTTATATTTAAAAAGAATATTGATTTGTATAGCTAACTCAATAAGCAATATTTGTACCTTCGTTCTCTAAGTTTTCTTTTAGCTTTTATAACTGCACATGGTTTACTTTTATTAATTTCAATATATAAATTTATCTTTTCTGTGTTTCACTTATCGAATATTGTTATTAGGTTTGTGATTTATATGAGTATAAATTCACAATATGCATTCAATGTATTCATATAATTAACTTAAAGTACATTATAGTACGTATCATTTTAAATTAAAATACTACTACTATTTTCAAAACCTAAGCATGTCGTATTTCACTTATTTACCTATATTTTCGTACTCGTCCTATTATGTTATAATTTTTGTTTACATAGTATAGTAATCTTAAGTTTTTGAAGACTTAAAATTAGATTAAAACTCCGTTCCAATTTATGTGAACCTATTTGACTAGGAACGCAGTTTAAGAAAAAAATGAAGACTTTTGGAATTTGTGGTCTTAAACAAGTCAAAAAGGGGTCCAGAGTATTTGTGTGGTTATAAAAACTTCTCATTAGGATAGAATTGGAAGTTTAAACTAAATTGTTTCCAAATTTAGTAATGGTTCATTCTTTTTGGAACGAACCAAAAAGGAAATAGGTTCACATAAAATAGAACGGAGTGAGTAGTAAATTTTTTATGTATGTGTATACGACTAAATTGGGCTCATGGTACATCCAGGTCTCCGACAAAATAAGTCCAGCTCGAGATATGATAATGTGGGACCAAATTTGAGGAGTCAGTCTCATCGAGTCAGAATTCGGGGACATGACACCCTACCTCGAGAATTTCGGGGTCACGACCGAAATTGATCATAGCTTTGAACGGCTTCGAAGAACACTGTCGAGTAACCAAGCTCGGCCAACAGAAGGCCGTAATATCCATGGCCAGCCAGATATTATGGCGGGGATCTCGGCACGTATCGATGAAGGACAAGAAATCAGTAAATCAAGAGATTTTTTTACCTTTTATAGATTTGTACCTAAAGTAGAACTCCCCTACTATATAAAGGGGGTCTGATAATTCATCACACATTGTAACACACATTTCAAAGAAATTTATCATTATTTTCTCTGCTCTTAGATTTTTTGCTTTCATTCATCAGTGTTGATCATTACGAGCCTGGATCGAGGGCAAATATCTCACTAAAACTTGAGTTATCTTCCTCGTGTGGTTTGAGTTTACTTTATATTTATTTATTTAATTTGTCTTTATTTATTGCTTTGTATCAAATAAATTCGCGTATCCTTAAAATCACTTACAAATTCAATTATTATCCGATTTTGAGGGTAAGTAGTTTGGCGCCCATCGTGGGGCTAAGGATAATAGTGCTATTTGATACAAATTTCTATAACACACACTATTTTACACTTGTTCTTTGAAGTATTTTTGATTTCAGGAAAAACTCAAAATGTCAAACTCTCAGTCAGGCCCTCTAAATATTGACGCTGAGTTCGATCAAGCAGAAGAGGAGACCCCAGTCCGAGGTCAAACATGCTTTCATCAAGGAAGAGGTATCTAAACTCCTTAAAATAGGTCCCATTCGGGTGGTTAAGTACCTGGATTGGTTAGAAAACATAGTGGTAGTCCCCAAAAAAGAGAATAAATTAAGAATGTGTATAGACTATAAAGATTTGAATAAGGCATGCCCCAACATCGATCACATGATCTATGCAACGACAGGTCACGAGATCCTCAGTTTTCTCGACGCCTATTCCGAGTATAACCAAATACGGATGAACCCGGGCGATCATGAAAAAACTTCCTTCATCACTAAGTACGACATATACTGCTATAACGCAATGCCATTCGGGCTAAATAATGCCGGTGCCACTTACCAACGCCTAGTAAATCAGATGTTTGAGGAACAAATAGGAAAACCAATGGAGGTTTACATTGACGATATATTGGTTAAGTCCCTGCGAGCAGAGGACCATTTGAAACATTTACATGAAACCATTAGCATATTGAAGGAATACAATATGACGCTGAATCCGGAGAAATATGCATTTGGAGTCGGGTCTGGTAAATTCCTTGGATTCATGGTATCCAACCGGGAAATCGAGATCAACCCCGATAAGATCAAGGCACCAAAGATATCACTCTTTTAGACAACGTGAATGTCGTCAAATATTAATCGAAAGCATAGCCGCCCTGCGATGATTCTTCTCGATGCCTTCCGACAAGAGCCATTGGTTCTTCTCACTGTTGAAAAAGAAGAATAACTTCTCGTGGGCCCTAGACTGCCAACGGGCCTTGGAGGAACTCAAGCAGTATCTATCAAGCCCACCTCTGCTTCATTCTTCAAAGACAGATAAGTAGCTATACCTGTACTTAGCAGTATCCGAGATAGCGGTAAGTGAATTCCTGGTCCGGGAAGAGGAAGGTATGCAATTTCCAATCTATTATGTTGGCAGGACTCTAGGTGAGGCCGAAACTAGATACCCTAACCTAGAAAATTTTGGAGCTCGCTTTTCTAAGCGCCTCTAGGAAGCTAAAACCATATTTTCATGTCACCCCATATGTGTTGAAACTACTTACCCATTGAGGAATGTAATGCATAATCCCGAGCCCTCGGGACAGTTGGCCAAATGAGCCGTAGAGATCAGCGGGTACGATAAAGAATATCAGCCCCGGACCGCCATTAAATCTCAAATTTTGGTATACTTTGTGGCCGACTTTACGTCGGCCCTAATACCCGAAGTCGAAAGAGAGTTATTATTAAACTCAGGGACTTCTTTGGGGATTTGGACCCTCCTTACGGACGATGCCTCAAACTCAATAGGGTCTGGACTTGGCATCGCATTGAAGCCACCAACATGCAATGTAGTTAGGCAATCTATTATGACTGTGAAATTGACTAACAATGAGGACAAATATGAGGCCATGATTGTAGGTCTCGAACTAACCAAAAGCTTGGGGACGGAGGTGATCGAAGCTAAGTGCGACTCCCTCCTTGTCGTGAACCAAGGTAATGGGAAGTTCGAGTTTAGAGAGGAAAAAATGCAAAGATACCTAGATAAGTTGTAGGTAACATTACAATGGTTGAAGGAGTGGACTCTACAACACGTACCTCGGGATCAAAATAGTGAGGCCGACGCCTTTGCTAACTTGGGATCTTCGGCCGATGACAATGAGTTCATCTCAGGGGCAGTCGTACAACTCATAAGATCGATAGCAGAAGAAGGTCACACAGAGATAAACTCAAGGAGCCTAACTTAGGGCTGGAGAAAAAAATATATAGAGTATCTCAAGACCGAAAAATTTCCCTCAGATCCAAAAGAATCGAGGGCCTTGCGTACGAAGGCAACCTAGTTTAGCTTGTACAACGACGGAACCCAATTCAGGAGAACATTCAATGTCTCACTCGCAATATGTCTAGGATTGGAAGATACTGAGTATGTTCTGAGGGAGGTCCACGAAGGCACCTGCGGAAATCATTCAGGCACCGAATCATTGGTTCGAAAAATAATCAGAGCCGGTTACTACTAGATCGACATGGAAAAGGATGCAAAGGAGTTCGTACGAAAATGTGACGAATGTCAAAGGCATGCTCCAATGATTCATCAACTGGGGGAGCTGCTACAGTCAGTCCTGTCACCCTTGTTGTTCATGAAATGGGGGATGGACATCGTTTGACCCCTTCCATGCGCACCCTGTAAGGCTCAATTTATATTATTTATGACTGACTATTTTTATAAGTGGGTGGAAGCCCAGGAATATGAGAAGGTCAGGGATAAGGAAGTCATCGATTTCATTTGGGACCACATAATATGGCGGTTCAGAATGTAGGCCGAGATCGTGTGTGACAATGGGAAACAGTTCATTGGCCGCAAAGTAAGAAAGTTTCTTAAAGACCATTAGATCAAAAGGATCCTATCAACAACCTACCACCCTAGTAGGAATGGGCAGGCGGAGTCCACCAACAAACCATTCTTCAAAACCTCAAAAAGAGGTTGACTGACGCCAAAGAAATGAAAAGAAATCTTGCCCAAAGTCCTATGGGCATACTGTAAGATCTCGAAGTCCAGTACTGGGGCCACCCCTTTCTCGTTAGTTTATGGCGCCGAATCTCTACCGGTTGAAGTCAGAGAACTGAGTCTTAGGTTCTGATATGCAGCCAAAGAATCAAACGACGAGGCCATGAATACGAGTCTGAAGCTATTGGATGAAAGGTGAGAAGCCGCCCTTGTCCGGTTGGCCGCACAAAAATACAGGATCGAGAGGTATTATAATCGGAGGGCCCAAAAAAATGCTCGAGGCAGGGAACCAGTTGATCAGTCTCGAGCTCGAGTTTGGACCATCTACCCCTGAGGATGAACTTTTCCTTAGTACCTCTAAGTCACCTAATCCATGACGTCCTCTGTGGCGGTTGAATCCACGCCATCAAGAAAGCAGCGAAGGGGGTCATTCACTCCTTAGTCCCCTTCGTTGGGGAGCCCTTTCATCGTTTTGGCCTCATTATATATAGACTCGGTAATGAGGGTAACTCGGTGATGTCTATCATGCTGAGTGAATCCTTCAGGGCACTGCCTACATCCTGGGTAGCCTCGCCCTGATCTCCTCATTGACCCCTTGGCTTGAGGCAGATCGGCCTCACTGCTCTTTGGTTTAGAGGCCCCATACTCTTCGAGTTGCAGTGGCTCGCGGGCCTCCAGAACAAAAGGTTCTTCTCCCTCGAACTCATCCCTCATCCGATAGATCACATCCGAAGTTGGCGCTTGGGAGCTGGTGCTTTCCTTTGGCTTGCACGCCAGCCTTCTCCTTGTTCTCTTTTTCTCCAAGCTCGTGGAACTCGGAGCCCTCCTCTTTTTCTTCTCTTCGGCCTGGCTAGGAGCTGGGGACTCGGCAGGTAAGTTCTTTCCACCAACTGGAGGCCTAAGCTCGACATCCTTAGATAAGACTACAAAAGGAAGTTAAGGGAGTAAGGGCCTAATGTTAAAATGAGGGTCCTAATACAACTTACTCGGGAAAGAAGTCTCACCATGGAAACGGGCCTCCCAACGGTCCTTCGAGAGTTTGCGTCACGAACGCTCGGAGTAGGGAATTTGAGAAACGATACCCTCGACCCACTCCTTGAGTCAAGGGATAGCATTTGGGACCCGAGCGGAGGCTGCACCATCACAAAACACCGATGAGGAAAAGAGAAGTAAGTAATAAATTGACATTTGAAAGTAAGTTATACTTACGTGATGTATTCCACTTCTCGGGAAATGGCCTATATTCAGCTGGGATCAAGTCCGAAGTCTTCGCTTGGACAAAACAACCTTGCCAGCCCCGATCCCGGTCCTCATCAATACTTGAGAACGGGGCTATACTGGCCCGATGCACAAGCTTTATCAGTCCCCCTCAGAAGATTCGAGAACTGTATAAGCGGAGTAGATGATCGATGATGAACGAGCACCCATTGATTTTGGTTACAAAAAATCGAAGGAGGATCACAATCCTCCACTGAAGGATGAATTTGACCGAGGCGTTCCTCATATCTCTTGAAGAAATCTATGATGACTGGGTCCACCAGTCCCAATGTAAAGGGATAAGCGTAAGCACTAATATATACCTCGACCTAGGTGGTTATGGCCTCTTCGGGGTTGGCGACCACTATGTCTTTATCGGCCCAGTCGCAGTCTTTTTCGGATCGTAGTGAAGACTTCTTCGGTAATCGAGCAGATGTATCTCAAGACCTCCTCACACTGACCCTGTACGGAGGAAGACTTTTCAACCTTAAAATCGACGTTGACCGAGCATTCCTAGGGGATGAACATTTTCAAAGGGGTTTCGGATACTGGTGCATCAACGACCGCGCATGGAGCAGTTTGCTCGGCCTCAGTAGCCGGTCACGAAGTAGAAGGAGCCTCTTTCTGGCAAAAGTTTTTGGAAGTCTTTGCCGTTTCTTCAAAATAAAGATGGATGAAAATTTGGGAAAGATGAAGAAAGAAAGGAAGTTGAAGGTTTAGACTTGTTGGAACATGGGTAAAATTTCTTGCAAAAGATCTCGAATAACCAGGGTAAAAAAGCTGAAGAGTATTAAAACCCTGAGGATACGAGGGTAGAATGTTTTATGTAAATTACAAATGAACAAATGAGGGGGTATTTATAGTAATTCAGCGATGTTTCTCATCTAAGGACACCCGACCAGCGGCTGACACGCATTTAATGCCATCATGACTTGACTAACGAGACGTTTCGTGTGTTTTGTCATTTCTGTCACGATATGTCGAAGTATGAATTGAAATCTCATGTCATTTCTCATCGTTTACCCTCCGAAAAATGAGGAGACTATCTATATACGGGTAAAATCGGGCTCATGGTACATCTCGGTCTCCGACAAAATAAGCCCAGCTCGAGATATGATAACGTGGGACCAAAGATGAGGGGTCAGTCTCATCGAATCAGAATTCGGGGGCATGAAGCCCTTGATCTCGGACAAATCCACACCACAGTTAAGTAGCGAGTCGGTCGATGCAATAATAAATCCAACAAAGGTCGGGATCAAATTCACAAGGAGTTAGAATATGGGATTAGGTGTATATCTATGTTAATTGCATGGTTTTGGCTCAAATTACACTTCCACAAACTCGATTGGTGTTCTACTTCTATTTTAATCTATTGTTTGCAAGTATAAAACTAAGGACAATATTTTTGGTTTTGAGTTTTCAAATGATTAAAGGGACTAGGGTCGTGACTTCTACCTAGGTGGTTATCGAATGGGTAGTAAACTCCAGGGCAAGTTTAATTATTTGGGGTCATAATATGGCAATCACTTCCGGGTACTCACTCTAAACCTCTCGGTAGTTTGAGTGTCTTTTCCCAATTTGGCTTTCTCAAGTCCAAATGGTTATTTGTACAATGCAAGTGATATAAGCTCAAGTGGGGTATTACTATCTCTAGGTTTAACCCTTTAATTGAGGCTATCAATTTCTTGAGTTCACCCCAATTCCTTGTTATCCAAGTTTTTCTAGACTTAGTCCCTCTTTCTCAAGTAGAGACTAAGCCCTTTAGGCATGAATCAATGTTTGAAACCATTAATTCTTGAGTTCTAGCAAGAACTAGGCTAAGTATCATTAACCTAATCACAAACAAGCCCTAAATTAAACACCCATCAAATACCCACACTAGGGTTGAGTTTAGCTAAAGATTTAGCTACTCATGAAAAATAAATAAATTAAAGAAGAAATAAAGATAGAATCCATCATATTTGATTATGGGATGAATATCTAGTGTTTGGATACAAATCTAGTACAAAATTACTAAAAGCAGGAGGGGAAAACGAAACAGGTGCTCTTCTGAAACATAACTTGACATAAAAATGACAAAAAAAATCCTATTTATACTAAGCTGAAAATATCTGACAAAAATTCCATTGCAGAGGTTGTGCGGCCGCATAATTCTGAGTGCGGACGCACACTTGCTTCTGCGACCGCACAATTATAGTGCGGTCCACATTCTTTGAACTTGAGCTCTGGCTTTTGATGGACTTCTACAGACTGCACTCAGAATTATGCGGCCGCACACTTGCTTCTGCGACCACACAATTATAGTGCGGTCCACATTCTTTGAACTTGAGCTCTGGCTTGGAGCAGGCAAAACATGACTAGAAATAAAGGAAAACGCATGTTATAACCAAGTTGAACAGAGATTTGCATATTAATGCGAATTCAAATAAAGGGAAACTAGGGGAAAGGGTGTGCATGTGGCAATAAAAGGGAAACGGGAACGCGATAAAATAATAAAAGACAAGGAAACACGTTTATCGAAGAATACTAATTCATATAGACCAAGTTTGCTATGGTAAGAGCCTAAATATCTCCAGCAGAGTCTCTATGTTGTCGCGCCCCTTTTTCTCGCGAAATCGGGTTTTGACACGTGACAACTATTTTAAGGACGTGTTAAAAGAGAGAGTCGCCACCTAATGGTTTTAAGGTGCGTTAGGGCACCTATTTGTAAGCAACTCTGGTTTAACTAGTCAATGCAACCAAAGATCGGGTAAGGGATCGAAATTACCTCGAATAGAAGGTGTTAGGCACTCTTCGAGATCCACAACTGTGGGTCCCGGCCGAACTCGATGTATATCAATTAGTCAGAAAAACAAAGACAAAGAAAGCAAGAAATTTTGGGAAAATTATTATTAAAAGACTTTGAGTAAGTACAAACAATTAATTCAAAGACAAGATGGGGGGGGGGTCCTAAGTTTTTTAGCCTAAAGGATCACCCCGTGCAATATAAATAATACTTTGTAACTCCCTCGAGATGGGATGTTACTCATATTATTCAGCGGGCACAGACTATCATCTCCTGCTACCTTATTACTATCTTTAAGTTTTTACTTAAAGCGCATTAGTTGATTCTAAATCGTGCCTTATGCATGCACTACCCGTCCCATACCTATGGCATTTAGACCTCTATTTTGGGTGGTTCTTGACTTAACTTAGGCTGCTCAAAATGATAAATCTAAGCGACATTCAAAAACATGTAGGACTACACATAAGGGCATTAAATGGCTCAAGTTGGCCTCCACATCTAAGCAACAAATGCATGCAAACATGTTTTACATATTACGCAGGTGACAATTTCAGAATTAACAGAGTGTTAAATCCTATCGTCATGGCTTCTAGGTGATTCTGAATTTTAAACGTACAGGCATTGTTGCTTTTTAGGACAACGAATTTGCATATTACGAGTATTACAAATCCTATATATGCTTTCTAAATTGTTTGCACAGTAAAGCAGTGAGACAACTTGTAGTTCAAAATGGCCAGCATTTGTTTTTATCAACACACTTTTAGACGAGCAATAGGGTCCTGCAGGTAGGATTTGTAAGAATTGGCAATTGAAACTAGTTATTAGCCTTTTATTCCTATAGGCATGCTTTCTAGGCGAGCAATTTAATAGGGATAACAATAATAGTAGCTAATTATATCCCTATAGGCATTATAACTACGTGAATATTGTAAAGAGTAGATATTAATGACTCAACGCAATCCTATAAACATGATATCTAACATGAAGCAGCTTGAACGAATAATTACTGTGTTGCCGTGCAATAGGTAGGTAATAATGTGAGAGTGGAACATGTGAACTTGTGAGATTATTTATATCCTATAGGCATGTTATCTAACAAAACACATAGAAGCAAAGCATATGGAATAAATTAGACACTCAGATCCTATAGACAGGATTTCTACCCTTTCATGCAATCATTAGAATACACCCATTTTCCCAATTTTACTAATACCCCAATTGTTATTACAGAATTATTACAAGTCCAATAATGAAATAAATTACAAAGTGATAGAAATAACTATAGTGGGCCTAAGACATGCCCAAAGTGTACCCAGCCCAGCCAGGCCTTCAGTTTTGTATCCATATAAGTTTCAACACAGCCCGGAAACCAAAAGAGAACTTGGATTATACCCAACAACCATAGTTGATCAAGGATCTAGGAAAATAGTCATTTACACAAGCCAATTGGTCTATTCAATAGGCATAGGAGAGAATTGAGCAGTCAAGAAGAAAGGTGGCCAAGAACCTTAGGCCCTAGCGTGTAAGAGTTCACAAGGGTCTCAAAGTGGACCCGAGCAGTGCTCACTCTAGGGAGGTTAATAGAGAAGTTTTAGGGGGCCTTGGCTTTCAGCCGGCCAAGAACTATAGGTTCTAAATAGGGAAACAACCAATGAAAATAGTAGTAAAGTAATAAGGTTTGAAGAGTGATTTTTTTTTGGAGACAAACATTACAAAGTGATCACATAATGGACACAGAAAGTGCATGAACTCAAGAGACAAGTTAATGCTGCAAGTTTTCACATAACACATTAGGGCAGCGTATATTTATAAGAGGCAAGGAGTCTGAAACTTATGGGATTACAAAGTTAATAGGCAAGGAGCATTAGGCTAGTAAGACAAACATTTATCACTAATGCAATAAGTTCAAAGACCTAAAGGATCAAATTATGCTAAACCCAGTGATTAAACAGTACAACCTATATCAACAAGGCATACAAAATCACATATTATAGGGCCAAACAAGTCAGGAAAAACTAATCTAAGATAAGTAGCTATTAGGGGTACAAAATTGGTAGGGTAATGATATACTAAGTGACAAATATAGTCATATGAGAAAATCACAACTAGAGTGAAGATCTTAGCGGATTACGACATGCTAATAACATAAATTAATCACCAAGAAACTCATAATCAGGCAAGAAACAAGATTAGGCCATACAACTAATGCAATTACTCAAATTGTCACCACATTAAGCTAAACATGCTTTAAACTGTCCAAATTGCCTAAGTTAGATACAAAGACATTTTATTAGGACTAACAGTTTCGGCATGAGACAATGCTAGAGAAGTTCATGCTATAGGCAGAATCACACATGAAGAGAGTTAAGAAAATACATTAAGTCATACAATTTCAGAAAACATAGATTTGCTAATTAGAACATAACAGAATAAACATTACAAAGGTTGAGAAACAAACTAGTTATTGCTCAACAAACAAGAAAAGAACAACAATATGATCCAGAATCCCAGATGCGTCAAGTTTCCAAAGGTTACAAAGAACCCAGTAAAGTGCTCACACCCAAGAAAGGTCAAAAAAGTAAGAAATCCAATGGCCTTGGCTTTCAGTCGGGAAAGAGCCAAAAATAGAACAAGATAATAAATGAACTCACAGTAAAGCCCTAATTTTTTTGGTAGAGATTTTAGCGATTGAAGTCCTATCCAGAAGGGAATGAGGGGAGGGGTTTATATAGTAGTAAGATCGAATAGTAAACAAGGGAGACAAAGCGATTTAAGAAACAAATAAGGTAAATAAACATACAAATAGGTCTGAAAATCAATTTAAGAGATCTGTAAACCCTAGTTTTTAGGGAAAGTAAATATCAACATAATATAAACAAAAATCAGACTCACAGTAGCATAAGATGCATATAGACAGAATAACACTTAAAAATCAGGGATTTGAACCATTTTTGGTTTGATTTGGGAGAGATGACAAGAAATAACAGTCAAATCCCATATTTGGTGGGATTAGGAGAAGGGTTTGGGGGGCGGCAGTTTTAGGGTTCTTCATAGAGAGAAAGGGAGATGAGAGGGTTTAGGGGTGGCGGGTTGGAGGGAAATGGTTAGGGTTTGGGGGTGATGGGTTAGTTAAAGGGGGCAGATTATATATGGGCCGTTGATCTCAGATCAACGGTCACGATTAAAAGAGGGTTGGGTTGGGTCATTTTGAATGGGTTGAGACTGGGTTTTGGGTTAAGGGATTATTTGGTTTTGGGCTGGGGTTATTGGGCTAGTATATTGGGTGTTTTGGGCTATTATTTGGTCCGAAATTGTTTAGAAATTGTGGTTAGTTTTTAAATACCCAATATTTATCAAAAGATAATTTATAAAAGTTATTAATAAATAGCAAAAATATTATTTGTGCACTAAATTGATTGAAAATAATAACTTAAAATTATAAAAAATATAAAATTATTTTGGCACAAATAGTGAAATTATACACGAATATAGGCTATTATTGCAAAAATGTGCAATTAGCCTAAAAATTCAAATGTAATTATAAAAATGAAGTAAGATATTTAAAAATGTACATGCTGGTGTAAATAATGAGTTTGGATGATTAAATTATCATAAAATAATTTGAAGGATAATTATTGGATATTTATATAATAAAATACAGAAACAATTTAATTTAGATCTTCTAAAAATTATGGAAAATTATGGAAAATGCTTGCATAGGCTTATAGACTAAATGATGATGCACATATACTATTTTGCAAGTATATATGTACATTTAAAAAATATAAGAGAAAAATTGGGTATCAACAACTCATACCTGAGGTGTGAAGGCAAAGGCTTTAACTCCAAGATGGGAGGCTTCTCGATTGAGGGCTTTGTTGGTGGAGTCTTCCGGTTTTCAAGATCCAAGAAAAGTTTTCGGGGCCCATAAGTATATGATCCGATTCCTTGCAAAGAATTGACACATTCTACAAAGCCTTCCTTCTCATCCTCACCATGATTCAATAACACAACTTCCAAGGTATTTTCAACATTTATCCCAGCACTTATGTCATCAACAATTACTTCGATCACAAGATCCACGAACGAGCACACTTTGTTGCTATTTGGCTTCCTAATTGATTTACAAATATGGAACACCACTTTTTCATCGCCCACCCGGAAAGTGAGCTCAACAGCTTCCACACCAACTAAGGCTTTCCCTGTAGCAAGGAAAGGTCTTCCCAAAATGATTGGCACCTCGTAGTCAACCTCACAGTCAAGTATTAAAAAATCTGCGGGAATGATGAACTTGTCGACTCGAACTAACACATCATCAATTATCCCCAATGGCCTTTTCATTGTCCGATCTGCCATTTGCAACCTCATGGATGTGGGTCTTGGTTTCCCAATCCCCAACATTTTGAACACAAATTAAGGCATCAAGTTAATGCTTGCCCCCAAGTCATATAAAGTTTTTGCAAAATCAGCACTCCTAATAGTGCTCGAGATTGTGAAAGCGTCGGAGTCTTCCAACTTTGGAGCCATAGAGTGCACAATAGCACTCACTTGATGTGTGATTTTGATCGTTTCACAGTTCATTGATCTCTTCTTTGTTACCAATTCCTTCATTAACTTGGCATATCCCGACATTTGTTCTAAGGCTTCAACCAATGACACATTTATGGACAAACTTTTCATCATATCAATAAATTTCTTGAATTGATTCTCATTATTTTGCTTTGCGAGTCTTTGAGGATATGGAGGAGGAGGACTTGGCAAGGGTGCCTTGACCTTTTGCACTACCGGATCCGGTATGTCGATCACATGCTCCCTGTGAGCATGTGATTTTTGCTCGTCGTATCATCCTATAAAAATCCCAATAAATCAATGAATTTTATGAATTTTTGTTGATTTTTTGGTAATTAATTGTGAATTACTTGCATTGTTTGCATATCCGTAATTCATCTTTCAAAATTATTAAAAATTTCTCATTAATATTATCAAGGAATTATGAAGTCATTATTTATAATTAATTAAATAATAGATGAATGACGAGTATTTAACATAATGTAGTTTTAATAACTAATTACTATAAAAATTCATCATTTTATTTGATAAATCATAGATTTAATTAAGAATATATAATTGGTTATTTTATTCTTAATTAATATGTAAATAGATGAAAAATAAGGTTTAAAATTAATTGCTAATATTTGTTGGATTAAATTAGATTTGGACTTACTTAGGTTCTTTAGTTAATTGAGAAAAAAAAGCCAATTTCGGACCTGGGCTTGAAACTACCCAGGCCCAAACCCAATCCCTACAAACAAACAACCCAGCCCAAATCCCTTGCACCCGGCCTGCCCCAGCCTAACCAACACGACACCGTTTTAGGCCAAGTCCAATCCCAGCCATTGATCTATCTTTGATCCAACGGCTGGGAACTGACCACCCTTTTAATATTTAAATGTCCGAAAATCACCCCATACCCTCATTTAATCAAAGTCCAACCCCCCACCAAAACCCTAGCCGCCCTCATCCCCTTCGTCTCTCTCAGCCTGGCTAACGCAAACCCTAGCCGCCCCAGAATTCCACCGCCGTCCGGCCACTAGACCTTCTACAATCGCCCCCAAAATTCGCACCAGTTAATCCTCATCCTTCCCTCAACCCCGTCCTGTTATTAGTTTCTTCAAAAAACACCCCAAAAACCTCTAATCTTAGATCTAAGAATCCATAAACCCAAGTTCACCCATGCGGATTGAATCAGAGACCTGCAACAACTTCCACCTACATGGATCGATAGCTCTCGTTGAGGGCTATTGATTCATGTGGGTTGAAGTTGTTTTCAAACCCCGTTGGAGTCCGGCAAGGTCCGGCGACCTTCAATTTTTCCGGCCAAGTACCTTTAACGCGTATCTCCTCTCCTCTTTATTGTTTCTATACACCATTAAAACAAAAATCATGTTAATCACTGTTTTCATTTATGTTTTTTATGCTCAATCTGTTAATGTCTTCTTCTCTGTTTTCTTCTGAATTAGTTTAGCTTCGAGATTTGTTGTCATGCATGCTTTGATTAGGTACCATCCATGTTTAGGTTTTAGGATTTTTTGTTAATCATTAATTAATTAGATTTTCTGCCTATTTCTCTATTAAAAGTTAATTACAAATAGTTAGTTTAATTGATTCATATTCAGGTTACCCACATTGTTTATTTACTGTTTTTCCCCAAGTGATATGGCCCCCTTTTCGATTATTTGCTTCCCTGCTTACTTGAATAGGTTAAATTAGGTTAGTCGATTGATTGTCGATTAATTAGGTTAGTACTTGGTTCTGAACCAGTGAACGGTCATGAATCAATCAAGGTGACAAAGTTTTTAAAAATACTTAGGTTTAATAATTAGCTAAGTCTCTAATTTTAGTCAAAGTAGTTGAGTTGAATTAGCTCAAGTAAATCAGTTAACCTAAGTTTAAGAAATTAAACTCATTGACTTAAATTAATTAACAAGCTATTAAACTAGGATTAACACCTAGTAATGAAATTAACTTGAACCCAGGTAACTAATAAGTATGGATGGAAACCAACTCTAAGAACCTAATTAACTAATTAAGCTAATTGTCTAACCTAACTTCCTAAAAAGAGACTAGACTCCTAATTTTATTAAGGGTTAAGTATAATTTACTAAGTTAGAATTAACCAACACTAGTTAACCTCAATCTCAAAACAGGTCCAAAATCAGTAGGGATTAAGCACCCTAATTAATCAGGTCTAACAACTTAATTATTTTTATTTGATCTAAGACAACTAGTTAGGTTCAATTGTGCATTTGAGTTAACTAAGATTCAAAATAATTGATTCCGTTAGTCTCACATTTAAATGATTCCAACTTCTGCAATCTAGAAATTAACTTAGGTAGCTTCTTAAGTATTTAACTAGAAATAAAATCTGTTTAAAACAATTAGTTTGAGGTTAATAGACTAAAACAGATTCATTTGACCTAAGTTAAGAGAACTGAGTGGACTAACCTCCATTAAGTTTAATTAAATTGTTGATTAAATGAATTAAACATAGTATGCAAGCCAACTCTAGGCATTTAATCAACTAACCTTTAATTAATTAACTCAACCTTAGTTAAGAACAGCTAATTGTCACCCAAATGAACTTAACTAGTGTTAGTTAACTATAGTTAAATAATAACCCAAGCAAGTCTAACCCTGGTTACTTAATGGTAATTTCAGAGCTTCAAGGGGTACATTATGAATCCTAGGTGAGAGAATCTTGGTGGTAACAACCCAAGAACCTTCTAGACTCTTGAAATCAGATTTCTTAAGGGTATTAGGGTCATTATAATGGCTGGAAATTTCTGGAATAGGGGCAGCTGTCCAATAGGATAAGGGTGACAGCTTCCCTATGCACTATTTCAGCTCATTAGACAGGGGATATGCTAGATCTATCCCATCCCCAAGTCCCTTATAAATACACCCATTTTTCACATTAGGAGGATCTTTTTTTTTTGGACATTCTATTTGACCCTCTTCTACACTGAGTCAGCTACTAAAGACATTTTGGAAAACACAGAAAATTGAGAGTAGTTTTCTATTCATGAGAAGATTTCAAAAGATATTCGTAGAACAAAAAATCTGATTTCTCTTGGAAAGTTCATCAAGAATCTACTTGGGTTTTCAGCCTTGTTTCTCCTTCAGTTTCTGATTTTTCGAACTCACCTGGGTTGATTTTGGGAGCTGTGTTCGTTTGAGGTTGCTGTTTGTTTGCTGCCTCACTACTCTCTCTCTTCTAGCTGAATCTCTCTTGGCCTGACCTTTATTTGGTCAGGATTTTCTGTTACTTTTCTCTTCAAACAAGGTATGTAACAACTTAACTTTATTGAAATAATCAAAGCTGAGTTTTTTGTTCTTTTTCTTTGTTGTTTAAATCCTTCTTCTCTAACTGAATCTCCTTTTCCTTTGTTTTTGGTATGAAAAATCTAAAATGGGATTGGTTAATAGGCTGGTAAATGAATCTGAATGAGTGTTGTCTATGAAATGCCTGAATCCTTGGAATCATTCTGTTTAGTTGTGATTAAGTCTTATTGATTTCAGAATGCTTTGAGTTTGTGTAGTTAAAAATAAGTTAGATGTTGGTTTTGTGTTTGTTTTAGTTTATTATTAAGATAATTTGCACTAGGGTAGATGAATTCGACCTTGTAATGGTCAAATTCATCCCATAATAGTGCATAAACAATGGCTTAAGTTGCTGAAAATCACCCTCTTAAGGGTATAAAATAGGTAATCGAAAAGGGCCTTAGAATAAGGAATCTGGACGCTTTAAATGTCCAGATTCAGTCTCTAAAAATGCCTAAATAATCAAAGTCCCTGTATAGTTTAGAATTATGTTAGTATCAGCACTAGAGTAGATGAGTTTGACTTGTTGGTAGTCAAATTTACCCCATATTAAGTGCTTAAACAGTAGCTTATCACCCTTTAAGGGTATGAAACGAGCAATCAACAAAGGCTGTAGAATCGTGAATCTGAACCCTTCAAGTGGTTAGGTTCATTCTCTAAGAAATGCCTAAAAAGTCAAAGTCACAGTATAATCACGAGTTTGAATAGGACCTCTATGGAGATGAATCTGACCCCTTTTTATGGTCAGATTCAGTCCATAAAAAGACAAGAGCCTGTTCTGTTATAAATGGTGTAAAAACATCATTAAGGGTGAGTCTAATCTCCTTCATGGTATGACTCACCCTATAAATGTTTGAAGATCTATTGTTACTACTGTCCAAATAGTAAATTTTGGACTGATAATCTACATTAAAGATGCACGAATGATTTTTTTTAGTATAGCTTAGCATAAGCATCATCCGACCTAAACTTGACTTCTTGTCATAGTCTTGTTTAGTCTAGTGGATGAATAACACACTCAACTAATTGGGGTGTTCTACATATTACAAGGGAAGGCTTAAATGTAAGGCCTTAAGGGATTTCAAGTCAGTAAAATTGGTTGGAATCTTTATGTTAGTTTTCTTTGATTCTGGAAAATGTATAACAATAGTCAAGCTATAATTCCTTTGTATCTATTTTTTAGCATCATTGTAATGTAATCTAAACTGGATTGTATATTCATTTCTTTTTAGCCCTTTACTTATAGTGTTCAAACTGAATTGTGAGGTGATTTTTTTTCTTAAATTTGAATCTGTTTTCGAAAAATACTTCAAAAAACCCGAAATAGGTGTTTAATCAAAAAAGACTTAGTGCTCGAATCACCCCCTATGGAACCTTTCTTAAAATATTTTTTTATCTGATTTTTTAATAAACAGTTATTTCAAAATAATTGGACTTCGCAGATTTTTTTTAACTCACCTTGCACCTTGTCAAACTTTCTGAAAATCAAAGAGAGAACCTGCTCGTCTAAATTCATATAATTAACCTTAAAAGACTTTGTTTTTGAAGAATTTCGAACGGTATAAAAAACAAATATGCTATTTCCATCGAATTCAGAGGATGTTCCTTTAAAAGAACCTGTAACAGTAGACATATGAAATCTCAATATATATGAGTGATGAACTTAATAGCAGGTACGAAATTGAACAAAAAACATTAGTCAAAATGTCCTTAATGTGGTTAAATGAGCTTATTTGATTCCTTAAATTTGCGATTGGTAAATCAGTAGTTCTGTTTTTTTTATTATTATATTTTGCAAACCTTTCCTTGATTGGTATGATTTGAATTACATATCTTCCCTTATTTAACGATTGGCCATAAATAGGATCGGCCAAAAGGGTTAAACATTTAAGGGGCTAAAATATGGCCATAGCCCGAAGCATGTATCCTTTAGGCTATTGAATATCATTTTAGGCGATCTTCTAGGTAGAATGAGACCTTTAGCTTGAAATTTGATAAAAATCATATATTATACCAAAGTTACCATAACCTACACTCGGGAGTGGAAACTCGTGCCCCCGACCCTATACTCCAAACAATAAATAAAATTGCATATAGCAATCACGGGTGCATTTCATGTAACGTGTTTGGAATGTATCCAAAAACAAACAAGTGGATGCCATCGTAACTTGTCTAAGATAAATCCATAAACGTCCTAATTAATTTTAAAACTAAAATATTATTTCAAATAGAAAAATCTAAAGAATAATCAAACATCGCCTCAAATAGGCACCTTAAAACTGTCATGACCATAGTCTTGACTACGTAATCTACACTCGGGTGCGACAATTCATGTCCCCGTCTTCAACTTCAAAATTTAATAAAAATCACATGTTGTAATAGCGGGTGCATTTCATGTGGCGTAATTATAATATGTCCAAAAAACAAATAAGTGCACGACATCGTCACTTATTTCAAGATAAATCCATAAATACTAAAAGCGGCCAAAAAGTAAGAGGGATAAAAATGCACAATAGGCTTAAAATATGTAAATAATTAGATAATTGGGCCAAATATTAATAGTTAAGCGACCATGCTAGAACCATGGAACTCGGGAATGCCTAACACCTTCTCCCCGGTTAATAGAATTCCTTACTCGGATTTCTGGTCGCAGACAAATTAAAACAGAGTCAAAATTTCCTCGGTTTGGGATTTTTAAAATAAAACGGTGTCCCGGAACATCGTCAAAAATCCGGATGGCGACTCTGAAAACTAAAATAAATCCCAAATCTGAATAATGTCACTTTAATTGGAAAAACTCCCCTTATTACCCTTTCATTAAATTCGTGAGGGGTGGTGGAAAAGGGAGGTGTGATAGCTCTGGCGACTCTTCTGGGGATCGAACCCAGAATCTCTGGTTCAGGGTTGAAGGATTCGAGCTTAGAATAACTGTTTTATTTGGCTTTATTATCTGATTTTACATATTTGAACCTAATGTGCTAAATGCTGCTTTTACCGCTTTGATATTATCTGAACTATATATAAAATTGTGCCGAAACCCTCTTCTTTCTGAGTCTTCTAAATCATATGGGAAGTGTGCACTTCGTGTGACTTATTTTCTGTTAGAGTCATATCCAAATTTTAGAACGAGGTACGGATAAGTTGCAAAGCCGGCGAAGCTTCTGTATTCCTGGTACGCTGCCCCGACCTCGGCTCAAGCTGTCCGCTCGGGTAAGCCTGGTCTAAAACAAAACCCCAGGTTTAAACCTAGAATAACAAAATCTCATGCCGGATCCCTAAATTGGAACGCTTATTTGCATCATGTGCATTTTACTTAGGGGACTCAACACAGGGGTTGGGTCCGTCTAGGACAGGTGTACCTGAAATAAAAGACTACCCTGATGCATTTTATTTGCTACGTATGCATTTATTTGTCACAGCTTGTGTATCAACCGGCTAAACCAAAAATGAGCAGAAAAACCAAGAGTGAGGTAAAATAGAGAATTTACCCTATTTTAAAAAATCCTCGTGTTTATCCCGAAACGCTGCCAAAATTTCTAAAAAATAAAATATATATATAAAACAAAATGAGTGGGTGTATATTTTTAGTTAATCAAGATTTTTCCCGAACTACGCTTTGTTTGATTCTCACTGGTGTGAGATACGTAGGCAACCCTCATCGGGTCCAACTCCATTTTTCGAAATCAAACAAATATAGCCTTAAATAAAATTAGGTGATGCCATTATAGCCTGATCGCCCAAGTGGGGCACCGGAAGGACGTTTTGCAAGAATGGCCACCTTTGTTTTGTCTTTAAATTTCGACCCAATTCACGAACACAACCTTAAAAGGCCGTGTTCGCAAAGGTGGTTCATTTTCTTTATTACAAAACCCTTTGCCAAAATGACACTTTTTCGAAAATTTTTCTGTTGGTCTTAATAAAAAAAGAACGAATGTGCAGGATGAATACAGTTGAAAACATCCCCTTCAAAGCAATCGAGGAAATCCCTCTGGGACTCCATATGAGGTGGAGAACCTTGGGGGAAACCAGTAGAAAGCCTGTTATAAAAGCTTTAGGGGGACTTACTGGCCTTTTAAAGATCAAGCCGAGGTTGGACATCGTCGAGGCTCTAGTACCGTTCTGGGATCCCGCCCACAATGTATTCCACTTTTCGGACTTTGAATTAACACCCACGCTGGAGGAAATAGCGGGGTATGCTGGTCTCAATGACAATCTCAGAAGTCGGTACCTAGTGGCGCCCAGGGCGGTGACTCCCCACAAGTTTTTGGATCTATTGAACATTAGCCGGGACGTCCAAGACCCACATTTGTCCGAAGGATTCTACACTTTCTACTTTCTTTACAGACGTTATGGAGATCCCCAGGGTTGTGAGGCTAACAACACTGGTCTAACTCACAAAGATCAGGCTAAATGGGAAGCCCGCCGGGGGCTAGCTTTTGTGGTAGTATTCTTGGGCACCTTGATCTGCCCAAGAAACGACAGATGCATAGACATCGGACTTGTGGGAATAACAGACTTCATGATGAAAAAGTCCAATGGCACACTGATACCGATGGTCTTAGCCGAGATTTACCGTGCTCTGACAGTTTGCCAATCAGGGGGAAAATTCTTCGAGGGGTGCAACCTGCTCCTACAAATCTGGCTGATCGAACACCTCTGTCACCGCCCGGGCTACATGAACTACGGCTTAACCGGTTTGAACTGCATCGAGGAACATGGTACTCGGGTAAAAGGCCACCAATTCCCTGAAGGCACAGAAGCCTGGCACTCATACTTGAGCTCACTGACTGCCAACCAAATCGAGTGGACGTTCGGATGGCTCCCTCTCAACGAGGTTATCAATATGTCTGCTGAGGTTTGTTATCTCCTGTTAATGGGCCTGTGAAGCATTCAGCCATATGCTCCGCACCGGGTCCTAAGCCAGTTGGGGAGGCAACATGGTGTTCCCCATGACGAGGATTTAAGCCAACAAGCTATTGAATTATGCCCAAGAGCTGCATTTCCTGAAGGCAGGGTCCGTCAAATTTGGAATGAATGCAGGTTTTTAGAACCTTAAACTCGTGTGAGAGACCTATCCAAAGGGGAAGTGGAACCCGCCTACACCTCATGCTACGGTGTAAGAGGCAGGGAGCATCAAGAGCAAGAACGACCCGCAAAGAGACTCCATGTACAACAATTCACCGAGCAAACTCAAGAGCACTGAGCTTGGTTAGAAAAAGAGTACAGCTACCGAGCCACCATAAGAAAATTGGAGGCCCAGGTCAGGGAAATCAAGTTCGAAAACCTTCTACAAACTGCCTCTATAGAAGGAGAGAAAAATAGATTAGCCCAAGAAAATGAAGCCCTCCAGGCCTAGATACAGGAACTGAAAACAGCTGCTGAGAACCCAGAGAGAAGCAGGACCGATGAAAGGCTTATCAACAGCCTAAGGCATAAAGTATGCAGCTATGGGAATGAGTTAAACAAAGCCGAAGAAGAACTGGCCGAATTTAGGGCAAGACTAACAAGGAGTGCGGAAGAAAGAACAGAATTTGTTCAGAGACTAAAAAGGAAATATGACCAGGAAGTCGTGGGCTTGAAGGAAAAATTGGTCGCCGTCGGGAACGAGATGGCCAAACAGGCGAAAAGGTTTAAAATAGAGAGGGAATAGTGCTATGCCATGATGGCTCGGTTAGAAAAAGAGTTGCAACAATGGCAAGAACAGAGTCACAAGGATGTCCAAACTTTAGAAGCAAGATCCCAACAAATCGGGCGCCTGCTTCAAGAGAAAGGTATTATCAGGCGAAGGGTCCAAGAGATAGCTGACTACATCATCACCAAATGTCAGGAATGCGAAGATATGACTCGGACCACTTTCTTCTCAGCAATCATGATCTTCGTCCATAAGATAATGGACGACCTTTACCGCCTCCGACAAGACATAGCACGCAGGCCCGTGGCAAGGCCGAATGATGCCCCACCGGCCCCTGGAGCAACGAAAGCACTAATGTATTCTTGATATTTTCGAGTCTGTACTTCACTTTTCTAGTCATAGTAATATGTCGAGTCCACAATAGTCTTTATATTTTCGAAAATGTGTGGCAAGTCTATTTTGCAAACTCTGTAATTTCGAAAATGGGCTATTAACTTTCTGTAATCAAAAGTGTTTATCTAATGAGTGGAATTTTTCTTGGAATGAAGCCTTTAGAAAACGATATATGCATCTCTTTGGGTTTTTCTAACATGAACTACGCGATGGTCTGATTCACGCGCCGCCGTGATACGTAGGCAATCCACATAGGATTCGATCATAACCATAAGAAAGGAAACCAAGTAAGGAAGTAAATAGCAGACACAATAACCAAGGAAAGGAAAAAATAATAACCGAAAGAAAAACAAACCAAGAGATAAGGTCGAGATGAAATACACAACTGTGGCGAAGACATATAGAAAGCATCAGGTGCATTGCATACCCCGTACGGGAAATTTGTCTATATTTTAAAACTAACGTTTGTTGGTTCAATCTTAAAGTTATTTTAAGTTGGTTGGTTTTGCGGTAACCTGGATTCCCATCCTTACTTCACAAGATCGAAGGGGAGCATAGAAATGACATTTGAAAGTCACCTGCCCATCGTCAACTCCTCCGTGGAACACCTAAACCCCGCTATCCCAACATCGGAGTCTGCAACAGCGGAAGAAAACAGGGCTCTGCGTTGCCGCATGATAGAAATGTGGGACGCATGGTACAATGATAGGGAACCACCTAGTACTATCCCGGGATTCCCAGAGATAATTCCCATGGCAGGAGGGACGTCCAATATCCCCATAAGCTACCCGGCCACGCCATTTGGATATCCGACCACGTCGGCTCATTTTGCTGGAAGGCCTTCTGAGTTTCGCCCCCAGGACTTGTTTTCTGGTGCGTCTTCACACATTTTTACCGCACCACCGATCTCTGCCACGTNGCACGTCCATCTACCTCTCGGGTTCAAGACCCCCAAGTTCGAAAGATATGACGGGCATGGAGACCCCATAGCCCACCTGAAAAGATACTGCAACCAACTTAGAGGATCAGGCGGGAAGGAGGAACTTCTCATGGCGTATTTTGGAGAAAGTTTGACGGGAATTGCGTCGGAATGGTACATGGACCAAGATATATCCCGTTGGCACATATGGGATGACTTAGCCCGGGACTTTGTCCGACAATTCCAATATAATGTGGACATCGCTCCCGATAGAAACTCACTGTCCAATCTCAAAAAGAAACCCTCAGAGAGTTTCAGGGAGTACGCCATCAAATGGCGTGAGCAAGCATCCAGGGTCAAACCTCCGATGGATGAGGTTGAAATGGTGAGAGTTTTTCTACAAGCACAAGAAGCTGATTGCTTCCAGAATATGATGTCCGCCACGGGCAAACCATTAGTGGAAGCAATTAAAATTTGAGAAATGGTAGAGAACGGGTTAAAAACTGGTCGTATCCTGAGCCAATCTTCCATAAGAGC
>ML374401.1:0-53945 GCA_005239525.1 Nicotiana knightiana | reverse complement strand
GTGAAATAGCATAAGCTAGTCATTTTTCGGATTTCAAATAAAAAAATAATCGGTATTTGTAAAATTATTAAAAAATAATTATTATTTTATGTAGAGATAAAATTTGGACAAAAATATTCCAACTGAAATACAAAAAATCCAGCATAATATACTAGAATATGAAACTCTTGTGTATAAACTTTCAACATATTATGTTTGAACGTCAGCACTTTATGAAATTCTAGCACATTATGTTGGAGTTTCATATGTAAAAAAATTCGACCTCAAGCATATTATGCATGAATTATTCCGGATTTTAAGGGTGTTTTTATTAAGATTATATCTTTATAATTAAAAGTGACAAGATTCTGATTATTTTTGAAACTATGACTATTTTTTATTTACCAATTGTAAATCAGATTGGTTCTGATTGTTATCGCACAAAATATGGTTGAGAAGTGTTCTACAGTTTGAAACATATTTGGCTTCGCCACTTAGGGTAGGTCCGGGGATGCAAAGCAAATAGTATATGAACGGCCTTTGATAAGTCAACTGATAAGTGACTGTTTGACATCTTCTGTTTCTTCATTCATGTTTTAATTTGTAGGCCAGTAATCCCTTGCACGTGGTTTGACTCTTCCAATTCTCCCTCAAATCTTCTTTTATCTTATATCAATAATATGTACATAAAAGCATCAAAAATAATGTTTAAGGCATAAACGGTACTTTTCCATTTTAATTTAAATGACGTTGTTTGGTTTGACACAAAATTTAAGAAAAATAAAGAAAACTTTAAAATATATGGCTCAAAAGCTTAAGAGGTAAAAGTTTTGTGGGAGATAAAATTTGTGTGGCTGTAAAAGCTTTTCATTAGAGGTAATGCCACGACCCGAAATCTCACCTTCAGGGCGTGATGGCGTCTAACGTTGAATCCGTTAGATAAGTCAACGTTACCGGTTATTCTGATTTATTCCTTTGTTGTTTAAAATTTAAAAAGTGATATACAAGAACAAATAGAAATAAGAATGCGGAAGATAAGAACTTCAATAACTTAAATAATAAATCTTACGAAATTTTCTTAAACATACCCCCAGAACTGGTGTCACAATTTCACGAATAGTCTAAGATTTACTAAAAATATGAGTCTGAAATAAATAAGTGTAGTTGTCTAGAAATACAAGATAAGACAGAAGGAAAGAAATAGATGGTGACGCCAAGGCCTGCGGACGCCCACAGGACTACTTCGGTGTTGCCGTGGACTGAAGGATACTCCCTCACTCAATGTCCACTGGGTCCAGTTCCGTAATCTGCACAACATAAAGAAGTGCAGGCGTAACATCAGTACAACCGACCCCATGTACTGAGTAAGTGCCGAGCCTATCCTCGGCGAAGTAGTGACGAGGCTAGGACACGACAAACAATATCATATGTGCAGTTTAAATAAAATATAACAAGAAATAACCACAAGAAATAAATAGTAAGTACAATAATGGGGAAACAAGCTGGAGAAAAGGGAAAGCAAATACTGAAATGACGGAACGAAGCAACAGTCCAAATATCAGAAAATAATAACGGGAATTGAAAACACGAATTAAACAGTGAATAGAAACGACACGGAATGTCCCCTCGTGCATATTTTTAGCATAACCCGGCACGACATGTCCCCTCGTGCATAACAATATAAAATATGGCACGGAATGTCCCCTCGTGCATAACAATATAAAATATGGCACAGAATGTCCCCTCATGCATAAATAACATAAACATGGCACGGAATGTCCCCTTTGTGCAATAAACATTACAATCACGGCATAGAATGTCCCCTTATATATATCATCAACACGGCATGGAATGCCCCCTCGTGCATAAACAACATAAACATGGCACGGAATGTCCCCTCGTGCATAACATCATACAACATGGCACAAAATACCCCCCCTCCCCCGTGCATATTAACATAAAACAACAGTTGGCATGAAAATCAACAAATAAGAAACTTTAAATGTATGGAATAATCAACAAGAAAAATGTTGTCCCGGCAAGGGACACCGCTATAACCAATCATACACATGTGTATAATCTAACATAATGTTCCTCAACTAATCAACTACTCAACAATACCCGCATCTAAGAATTTCCACCAAATAAATAGCTATCAAATTAATATTAAACTCATAAACATAGTAAAGGCCAATAAATATCATATAATTGCCAATTTTCGACTCACGGTCATGCTTGAAAACAACATATAGGTACTCGTAACCTCACCTATACATTGAACATGGAATAAACACGTAGAAATTAGAACTCAATATCTATTCTCTCAAGCTAAGGTTAGGTCAAACACTTACCTCGGCTCCAAGAATGCAAATCAAGCCTTTACCACCGCTTTTCCACTCGAATCCAACTCCGAAACAATCGTATCTAGACATAATAGACTCAATAATATCAATAATTATTCAACAATTCAATTTCAAAGCCTAATTATAGATTTCCCAACATTCTTCCAAAATTTCCAAAATTCGATCCAGACCCGCTTGGTCCAAATACGAGGTTCGGGCCAAAACCCGATCATCCATTCCCCCACGAGCCCGAATATAAAATTTATTTTGAAATTCGACCCCAAAATGAGGTCAAATTCCCAAAAATTTAAAAAGCCCTAACTCTACCCAAATCCCTAATTTTTCTACCTTAAATCCCATGTTTTAGGCCTAGAAATCTAATAAGTATTGACAAATATTGAAGGAAATGAGTCTAGTATTACATACCTATGAAGTTGTGGTGAAGTTTTCTTGCAAAAATCGCCCAAGATGAAGAGGAGAAGAAGAAATTATGAAATTTGGCTCTAATCCCGTAATGGGTTCTGTTTTTTAGACTTTAAAAATGATTGGGCGACTTATACCTATGTGATCGCGGGGATGGGAATGCGATCGCATAGTGGTCAGGATTCCAGGTTTCGCGATTGCGGATGCCTAATTGCGATCGCATAGTACAACTACCTAGCCCCCCCTCCAGCTATCCTATCCTCCTATGCGATTGTAACTACACCTATGCGATCGCATAGTGAAACAGTCTCCCCCTCCCCCCCCCCCCCCCCCCCCCCCCAACTCACACTTCTATGTGATCGCGAATGCACCTATTCCATTGCATAGTGTTAAGCACGAGACACCAGAAAACTCATTTTACACCAAATTTTTCTATGTTTTTGCACTCCGACACCTCCCCGAAACTCACCCGAGCCCTCAGGGTTCAAAATCAAATATGCACACAACCTCAAAAAATCCTACAGACTTATTCAAGTAATCAAAATACCAAAATAACATCATAAACATTGAATTAGACCTCAAAATCAATGAAATTCTTTTAAACTTCCAAAACTTCTAAATTTTTCATTTTCGGTCCGAATCACGTCAAACTAAGTCCATTTACCATCAAATTTCACAAATAACACATATAAAACATATTGAACCTGTTTCGAGATCCGGAACCATAATACGGGCCCGATAACACAAGTTTCACATCAAATTTTATATTCAAAAGCCTTTATATTTTTAAGAAAACAATTTTCTTTAAAAATTCATTTCTCGGTTTTGGGACCTCGAAATTTGATTCCAGGCATACGCCCAAGTCCCATATTTTCCTATGAACCCTTCGGGACCGTCAAATCACGGGTACAGATCCGTTTACCAAAATTGTTGACCAAAGTCAACTTTACTCAAATAATTAATGTAAAATCATCATTTAATCAATTTTTCCACTTAACGGCTTCCCGTCTACACGTCGGGATGAGCACGCATATCGAGGTGAGATAAAAGGAGGCTTTCATGGCCTCGGAACATAGATTTAGGAAAAATTATATGGGATGAACTTTTGGGTCATCACAATCTCCACCTCTAAAATAATTGTTCGTCCTCGAACGGACATAGAAAGATACCCGAATCAGGGAAAAGATGGGGATATCGGCTCCGTATATCGGACTCAGACTCCCAGGTAGATGCCTCAACATTCTGACCTCTCCACCGAACAGGAACAGAAGGATAACTCTTTCATCTCAACTGACGAACCTGCCGATCTAATATGGCTACTGGCTCCTCCTTATAAGTCAGATCCTTGTCCAACTGGACACTGCTAAATTCAAGTACATGATAGGGATCGACAATATACCTTCGAATCATAGATACATGAAACATCGGGTGTACGGCTAATAGACTAGGTGGCAAAGCAAGTCTGTAGGCCACCTCTCCCACCTTGTCCAGAATCTCAAATGGACCAATGTACCTAGGGCTAAACTTTCCCTTCCTTCTGAACCTCATTCACCTTTCATGGGCGACACTCGAAGAAATACCCGGTCTCCAATCATAAATGCCAAATCACGAACTCTGCGATCCGCATAACTCTTTTGCTTGGACTGAGTTGTATGAAGTCTATCCTAAATAATCTTCACTTTATCCAAGTCATCCTTGACTAACTCTGAACCCAACAATCTAGCCTCTCCCGGCTCGAACCACCCAACTGGCGATCGACACCGCCTACCATACAACACCTCATACGGAGCCATCTGAATGCTTGACTGATAGATGTTATTGTAGGCAAACTCAGCCAAAGGTAAGAACTGGTCCCATGAACCTCCAAAATCAATGACACATGCTCGCAACATATCCTCCAAATCTGAATGCTCGGATTGTCTGTCCATCTGAGGATTAAATGTTGTGCTCAAATCAACCGGTGTGCCCAACTCACGCTGAAATACCCTCCAGAAATGGGAGGTGAACTGAGTACCTCGGTCAGATATAATGGACACGGGCATGCCAAGCAAGCGAACAATCTCCCTGATGTAGATCTTTGCCAGCTTCTCTGAAGAATGCAAAAATGATACAGGAATGAAGTGTGCTGATTTGGTTAGCCTATCCACAATAACCCACACCGCATCAAACATCCTCTGAGTCCGTGGGAGCCCAACTACGAAATCCATGGTGATCCGCTCCCACTTCCACTCGGGAAGCTCAATCTGCTGCATCAAACCACAGCGTCCCTGGTGCTCGTACTTAACCTGCTGACAGTTCAGGCACCGAGCTACATATGCTACAATATCCTTCTTCATCCTCCGCCACCAATAATGCTGCCGCGTCCTGGTACATCTTTGCGGCACCCGGATGAATGGAATACCGAGAGCTATGGGCCTCCTGAAATATCAACTCACGAATACCATCAAAATCGGGTACACAAATACGACCATACATCCTCAAACCTTCCTCATCATCAACTGTGACCTTCTTGGCACCTCCGTGCCAGACCGTATCTCTAAGAGCACATCAATGATGATCATCATATTGCCTGGCCCGAATACGGTCATACAATGAGGAATGGACCACTGTATTGGCCAAAACCTCTAATCTCATGAACCGGTTGGCCAAATCCTGAACATCTCAAGCAAGCGGTTGCTCTCCGACTGATAAATAAGCAAGACTACCCATACTAGCTGACTTCTGACTCAAAGCATCGGCGACCATATTAGCTTCCCCAGATGATATAAGATGGTAATGTCATAGTCCTTCAACATCTCTAACCATTTCCTCTGCCTCATACTCAACTCCTTCTGCCTGAACAAATACTGCAAACTCTTATGATCCGTGAACACCTCAGATGGTACCCCATACAGATAATGCCTCCAATTTTTCAATGCATGAACAATAGCTGCTAACTCCAAATCATGAACTAGATAGTTCTTCTCATGAACCTTAAACTGACGAGAAGCATAGGCTATAACCTTACCATCCTGCATCAACACTGCACCAAGTCCCACCTGGGAAGCATCACAATACACGATATATGGCCCTGAATCTGTGGGAAAAATAACATTGGTGCCGTGGTCAAGGCTGTCTTGAGCTTCTGAAAACTTGCCTCACACTCATCTGACCACTTGAACAGGGCAACCTTCTGGGTAAAATTGGTCATCGGGGCTGTAACGAATGTAAAGCCCTCCACAAACCGGCGATAATAACCTGCTAAGCCCAAGAAACTCTGAATCTCTATAGCTGAAGTGGGCCTAGGCCAATCTCTTACTGCTGAAATCTTCTTGGGCTCTACCTGAATACCCTCTAATGATACCACATGGCCTAGAAATGCAACCAAACTCAACCAGAACTCACACTTGGAAAATTTGGCATACAACTGACTATCCTTTAGAGTCTAGAGGACGACTCGAAGGTGTTGCTCATGCTCCTCATTGCTATGAGAGTAAATCGAAATATCATCAGTGAAAACAATCACAAATGAGTCCAAATAGAGCCTGCACACTCGGTTCATCAACTCCATAAAAGCAGCGGGGGCATTAGTCCACCCAAATGACATCACCAAGAACTCATAATGCCCATACCGAGTGCGAAAAGCTGTCTTAGGGACATCAGACGCCCTAATCCTCAGCTGATGGTAACCAGATCTCAAGTTAATCTTGGAAAACACTGTAGCACCCTTAACCTGGTCGGATAAATCATTAATCCTTGACAAAGGATACTTATTCTTAATAGTAACCTTGTTCAACTGCCGGTAGTCAATACACATCCTCATCGAGCCATCTTTCTTCTTGACAAACAACACAGGGGCACCCCAAGGAGAAACACTAGGTCTGATGAAGCCTTTATCTAACAAATCCTACAATTGATCCTTCAACTCCTTCAACTCTGGCGGGGCCATACGATACGGCGGGATAGAAATGGGCTAAGTGCCCGGAGCCACCTCAATACAAAAGTCAATATCCCGGTCAGGTGGCATACCTGGCACGTCAGCAGGGAATACCTCTGGGAACTCACTAACCACGGGCACAGACTCCATAGAAGGAACCTCAGCATTAGAATCACGAACATAGGCCAAATATGCCAAACAACCCTTCTCGACCATGCGCCGAGCCTTCATATATGAAATAACTCTACCGGAAGAATGACTAGGAGTCCCTCTTCACTCCAAATGAGGTACTCCCGGCAAAGCCAAGGTCACTGTCTTGGCATGACAGTCCAGAACAACACNCGGTAGACTCGATCTACCACAATAGAATCACCCACCGGGGTAGACACATATACAGAAGTACTCAGGGAATCACGGGGCATGCTCAAATAAGGGGAAAAATATGAAGACACATAGGAGAATGTAGAACCCGAATCAAATAAAACTGAAGAATCTCTGCTGCAAACTGAAACCATACCTATAATGACTGCATCAGAGGCCTCAGCCACAGGCCTGGCAGGAATAGCATAGCATTGGGGCGGAGACCCTCCAACCTAAACATATTTGGGTCTACCCACTGTGGCCTGACCTCTACCTCTCGTGGCCTGTCCTCCACCTCAAACTGTCTGGCCTCCACCTTTGCCACCTCGACCTCCACCCCTAGCTGGTTGAGGGGGTGGGGATGCACCTGGTGCGGGAATCATACTTCGAGAACCCTGATACTAAGAACCACTAGAAGCTTAGGAGCAAAATCTGGAAATGTGACCCATACCACCGCAAGTGTAACAAGATTTCTGCTGCTGAGAATGTTGACCCTGAAACTATCCTTGTCGACCAGAATAACCACCCTGGTAGCTCCGAAGCGGCGGTGCACTGATAGGAGCTAATGGTGAACTGCGGGATACCTGAAGAGCTAAATGGAATGGCCTAGGAGGATAAACTCTGCCAAAGGAATCTCTGCCTCCAGATGAGGCACCACTGAATCAACCGGAATGGCGAGGTCTCTTGTCAGACCCCTGACCACTGCCCTGTGATAAGACCATCTCAATACGCCTGGCCACATTGGTTGTAGGCTGAGCTACATTAGTTGTAGGCTGAGGCCACATCTCAATAAGCTCTGGAGTCTAATAGGCTGAGCTAGACCCTGAATAAACCTCCTCACCCTCTCACGATCAGTGGGGAGTATCATGACAGCATGTCGGCCAAAGTAATGAACCTAGTCTCATATTGTGTAACAGTCATAGATCCCTGCTGGAGGCGCTCAAACTGCCTCCGAAGACCCTCTCTCTGAGTAACTGGTAGAAACTTCTCCAAGAATAACTCGGAGAACTGAGCCCAAGTCAAAGGCCAAGACCCAGCTGGTCTGGTCAAACAGTAGTCCTTCCACCAAGTCTTGGCGGTACCAGAAAGACGGAATATAGCAAAATCAACTCCACTGGACTCCACGATGCCCATGTTCCGAAGAACCTCGTAGCAACTGTTCAAGAAATCCTGGGGATCCTCTCATGGTACACCAGTAAATGTAGTAGATAATAGCTTGGTGAACTGGTCCAATCTCCACAAAGCATCGGTAGACATGGCTGGCCCCTCAACTCTTTGTGCCACAAACCCGGCTGGTCTGCTCCAGCTGCCTGAGGTACTGGAGTCTGGAACTGAGGAGCTAGCTGCTCTGCCGGTAGCAGGAGTCTGGGTCCTTCCCTCAGCCTGAGAGACGGTTGGTGCAGTAGGAAGAAGACCAGCCTGAGTCATGCCTCCATAAGGCCCACTAAACGGACCAGAGCGTCTTGAAGAACCGGGGTGGCAATGAACCCCTCTAGGACCTGAGTCGGTCCTACTGGAACTGCCTGAGCAGGAACCTCACCGGCAAAGTCTACCTGTGGATCCTCTACTGGGGCTGCTGCTCTGGGCTGAGCCTTGGCTCTTCCTCAGCCTCTAGCACGGCCTCGACCCTTCGTAGGAGCTGCAACAGGAGGATCGAGCTGCTGATCGGTAGATAAGGAAGCACGCGTTCTCTCCATCTGCGAGAGACTAGAATATAAAATCAGTTAGCATTTAGAACTCAAATAGCACAACAGAGAAGAAAAGATGTGAAGTTATTTCCTAACTTTGCAGCCTCTAGGGGATATGTACAGACGTCTCCATACCGATCCCTCAGACTCTACCACGTTTGTCCGTGAATGGTGAAACCTAAGCAACCTAGAGCTCTGATACCAACTTGTCACGACACGAAATCCCACCTTCAGGCCGTGATGGCGTCTAACATTGAACCCACTACACAAGCCAATGTTACTGGTTATTCTAATTTATTCCTTTGTTATTTAGCATTTAAAAAGTGATATACAAGAACAAATAGAAATAATAATGCGGAGATAAGAACTTCAATAACTTAAATAATAAATCTTACGAAATTTCCTTAAACAAACCCCCAGAACTGGTGTCACAATTTCACAGACAATATAATATTTACTAAAAGCATGAGTCTGAAATAAACAAGTGTAGTTGTCATGAATCCGCTAGATAAGCCAACGTTACCGGTTATTCTGATTTATTCCTTTGTTAATTAACATTTAAAAAGTGATATACAAGAACAAATAGAAATAAGAATGCGGAGATAAGAACTTCAATAACTTAAATAATAAATCTTACGAAATTTCTTTAAACATACCCCCATAACTGGTGTCACAATTTCACGGACAATATAAGATTTACTAAAAGCATGAGTCTGAAATAAACAAGTGTAGTTGTCTAGAAATACAAGATAAGACAGAAGGAAAAAAATAGATAGTGACGCCAAGGCCTGCGGACGCCTGCAGGACTACCTCGGTGTCGTCGTGGACTGAAGGATACTCTCTCGCTCAATGTCCACTGGGCCCGGCTTCATAATCTGCACAACATAAAGAAGTGCAGGTGTAGCATCAGTACAACCGACCCCATGTACTGAGTAAGTGTCGAGCCTAACCTCGGCGAAGTATGACGAGTCTAGGACACGACAAACAATATCACCTGTGCAGTTTAATTAAAATATAACAGGAAATAACCACATGAAATAAACAGTAAGTACAATAACGGGGAAACATGCTGGGCAAAAGGGATAGATAATACTGAAATGACGGAACGAAGCAACAGTCCAAATATCCGAAAATAATAACGGGAATTGACAACACAAATTATACAGTGAAGAGAAACAGCATGGCATGTCCCCTCGTGCATATTTTTAGCATAACACGACTCAACATGTCCCCTCGTGCATAACATTATAAAATATGGCACGGAATGTCCCCTCGTGCATAAACAAGGCACGGAATGTCCCCTCGTGCAATAAACATCACAATCACGGCACGAAATGTCCCCTCGTGCATATATATATCATCAACACGGTACGGAATGCCCCCTCGTGCATAAACAACATAAACATTGCACGGATTGTCCCCTCGTGCATAACATCATACAACATGGCACGGAACACCCCCCCCCCCCCCCCCCCCCCACTCACACTACTATGTGATCGCAAATGCACCTATGCGTTTCCATAGTGTTAAGCACCAGATACCAGAAAATTCATTTTACACCAAATTTTTCTATGTTTTTGCACTCCGACACCTACCTGAAACTCACACGAGCCCTCGGGGTTCAAAACCAAATATGCACACAATCTCAAAAATATCCTACGGACTTATTCAAGTAATCAAAACACCAAAATAACATCATAAACATCGAATTAGACCTCAAAATCAATTAAATTCTTTTAAACTTCCAAAACTTCTAATTTTTTCATTTTCGATCCGAATCACGTCAAACTAATTCCATTTCCCACCAAATTTTACATATAACACATGTAAAATATATTGAACCTGTTCCGGGCTCCGGAACCATAATACGAGCTCGATAACACAGGTTTCACATCAAATTTCATTTTCAAAAGTCTTTATATTTTTCAGAAAATAATTTTCTTTAAAAATTAATTTCTCGTACTTAGGACCTCGGAATTCGATTTTGGGCATACGCCCAAGTCTCATATTTTCCTTTCACGAGTCCGGGTCCGTTTACCAAATATGTTGACCAAAGTCAACTTTACTCAAATAATTAATGTAAAATTATCATTTAATCATTTTTCCACTTAACGGCTTCCCGGCTACATACCGGGGCTGCGCACGCATATCGAGGTGAGATAAAAGGAGACTTTCATGACCTCGGAACACAGATTTAGCTAAAATTATACTGGATGACCTTTTGGGTCATTACTGGTAAAGTGGGAAAATTAAAAAGTTTAAAGAAATTTTTTTTTAGTATAAAAATATTTTTATTTCTGGAACGGACGAATAATGAAAGTGTGCCTTTTAAAATAAAACGGAAGGAGTATGTCATATTAGTCATACAAGGGAACGCAACTTAGGGTAGAACATTATNCCCTCGTGCATAAACAACATAAACATGGCACGGAATGTCCCCTCGTGCATAACATCATAAAATATGGCACGGAATGTCCCCTCGTGCATAATAACATAAAACAACAGTTGGCATGAAAATCAACAAATAAGAAACCTTAAATGTATGGAATAATCAACAAGAATAATACCGTCCCGGCAAGGGACATCGCTATAACCAATCCTACACATGTGTATAATCCAACATAATGTTCCTCAATCGATCAACTACTCAACAATACCCGCATCTAAGAATTTCCACCAAATGAATAGCTATCAAATTGATATTAAACTCATAAACATAGTAAAAGCCAATAAATATCATATAATTGTAAATTTCTGACTCGCGGTCATGCTTGACACTAACATATAGGTACTCGTCACCTCACTATACATTGAACATGGAATAAACACGTAGCAATTAGGACTCAATACCTATTCCATCAAGCTAAGGTTAGGCCAAATACTTACCTTGGCTCCAAGAATGCAAATAAAGCTTCTATCACTGCTTTTCCTTTCGAATCCAACTCCGAAACAATCGTATCTAGACATAATCGACTCAATAATATCAATAATTATTCAACAATTCAATTTCAAAGCCTAATTATAGATTTTTCAACATTATTCCAAAATTTCTAAAATTCGACCCGGACCCGCTTGGTCCAAACACGAGGTTCGGACCTAAACCCGATCACCCACTCCCCCACGAGCCCGAATATAAAATTTGTTTTAAAATCCGACCCCAAAATGAGGTCAAATTCCAAAAAATTCAAAAAGCCCTAACTCTACCCAAATCCCTAATTTTTCTACCTTAAATCCCATGTTTTAGGCCTAGAAATCTAATGGGTGTTGATAAATATCGAAGGAAACGAGTCTAGGATTACATACCTATGAAGTTGTGGTGAAGTTTTCTTGCAAAAATCACCCAAGATGAAGAGGAGAAGAAGAAATTATGAAATTTGGGTCTAATCCCGTAATGGATTATGTTTTTTAGACTTTAAAATTGACTGGGCGACTTATACCTATGCGATCGCGGGAATGGGGATGCGATCGCATAGTGGTCAGGATTCTAGGCTTTGCGATCGCGGATGCCTAATTGCGACCGCATAGTACAGCTACCCAGCCGCCCCCCTNCCCCCCCCCACTCACACTACTATGTGATCGCAAATGCACCTATGCGTTTCCATAGTGTTAAGCACCAGATACCAGAAAATTCATTTTACACCAAATTTTTCTATGTTTTTGCACTCCGACACCTACCTGAAACTCACACGAGCCCTCGGGGTTCAAAACCAAATATGCACACAATCTCAAAAATATCCTACGGACTTATTCAAGTAATCAAAACACCAAAATAACATCATAAACATCGAATTAGACCTCAAAATCAATTAAATTCTTTTAAACTTCCAAAACTTCTAATTTTTTCATTTTCGATCCGAATCACGTCAAACTAATTCCATTTCCCACCAAATTTTACATATAACACATGTAAAATATATTGAACCTGTTCCGGGCTCCGGAACCATAATACGAGCTCGATAACACAGGTTTCACATCAAATTTCATTTTCAAAAGTCTTTATATTTTTCAGAAAATAATTTTCTTTAAAAATTAATTTCTCGTACTTAGGACCTCGGAATTCGATTTTGGGCATACGCCCAAGTCTCATATTTTCCTTTCACGAGTCCGGGTCCGTTTACCAAATATGTTGACCAAAGTCAACTTTACTCAAATAATTAATGTAAAATTATCATTTAATCATTTTTCCACTTAACGGCTTCCCGGCTACATACCGGGGCTGCGCACGCATATCGAGGTGAGATAAAAGGAGACTTTCATGACCTCGGAACACAGATTTAGCTAAAATTATACTGGATGACCTTTTGGGTCATTACTGGTAAAGTGGGAAAATTAAAAAGTTTAAAGAAATTTTTTTTTAGTATAAAAATATTTTTATTTCTGGAACGGACGAATAATGAAAGTGTGCCTTTTAAAATAAAACGGAAGGAGTATGTCATATTAGTCATACAAGGGAACGCAACTTAGGGTAGAACATTATTAATAAACTAATCTTGACCTAGATTATTTGACTCTTAATAAGCAATCCATTCGTTGATCAGGTTCTTAATTTCTTTGGAGTTAGACTGAAAATATTTTCTTTGCTTGACAATCAGTCTTGACCTGGATTACTTGCTTTTTACTAAAAAATATTGAATTCAAATTTATGCTTTGAGAATAAGCGTGATTTCAACTCTTCAAGAGAGGTGGAGCGAGGACTTAAAATTTACAGCCGCGTGAGTTCAAAAATATTTAAGAGTGAGTTCAAAAATATTTTCTTTGCTTGACAATCGGCAGCGTCCGTTCTTGGGTTTTCGCGGCCACGTAATAGTGTGTGTGGTCCGTGTTTCTTCATATCTGCGCTTGGGTAGAGCTTGGTATCGCGGACTACGTAATATTGACCGCGTCCGTGTATGCTTTCTTCACGGCCGCATAATTTGGGTGCGGACAACGTTCTTAATTTAAACCTGAGTTGTAAAGTCTCTGAACTCTGAATCACTCTCTCAGCGAAATAACCATTGCGGCCACGCCAGATATTTCGTGGCCGCGCTTTTCTACCGCTCAGCATTGCTTCTTGTGCTAAAAATAGCCTCTCTGAACCTCACTTTTGGCGGGCCGCATATTTGTGGCTGCCTCAATGTTGGTCCTTACGCGACCGCGCTTTTCTACCGCTCTCAGCGCTTTTGTTCCCAGCCTTGGATTTGTGAAAGTTTGACTCCTTCCTAAGTTGATTATGACTTCTTTGCCTCATTTTTAACAAACCCTGCAAACAAGCACAAACCCAAATACTCTTTGGGAAAACTTCTTAAGGGTAAATATATTAGCACCAAAATAAGGGACCCCATGATTTACAAAGCACGACCAAAACATATTCTTTCTTCTCCAAAGGCATCGCAAGGAATATTAGATCTGGGAGCAAAATACGAATTTGGGATGATAGATGAGTCATTGGCTTCACTCATTAAGGAAACTAGTTGAGGGACCACTTGACAAAAAATATACAAATAAAAATGTAGCTTCCCTCATCAATAATAAAAATTGGAACTTACAAGCCTTATCATACGACCTACCAAATATGCTTTCCGACATCGTAACACAAACATACATTCTGTTCACTGAGAATTTAAATGATTCATTCTTCTAGAAAAAAACGGAAGATGGGAACTTCATAACAAAATCAGCCTACAATCTCTTTATTACGCTAACAGAGGCAACTCAAAATCACAAAGCCTTCAACCACTTCTGGATATGGAAAGCACATTGCCACAATAAACTCAAAAACTTCCTATGGTTACTAATACACCAAATACTGCCTATTGCATATGTCCTAAACCAAAGGAAAATTATTGAGTACAACTCTTGCAAACATTGTGGAACAGAGAAAACATAAACCACATATTCTTTCACTGTCCTATAAACACTTCAATATGGGAAGAGCTAAATATAGAAACCCAACACTCAAACCAACTAGAATGGATAATGGATATTTGTACTTCCACTAAGAGCATCATTCTCCAAAATAACTCATCAATCCCATTTGCCATCATCACACCAATTATCCTTGTACATATTTGGCAAAGCCAAAACTATAACATCTTTAATAATTGCTCAACACTGATCGATAGCACAAAAATCATTTCGCACGCGATGGAATACCTTTGTCTAACAACCCATAACTTCAAACATTTCATAACAACAAAAACCCCCCAATAAAATGGACATCCCTACCACAAAACCTCTATATACTCAATATAGATGATGCACACAAAAAAACTCCAACACTGAAGGAGAAGGTGGAATCATCAGAGATTTTGCAAGTCATTGGATTGATGGTTTCTCATGCCACATAATGGCCTCGTTACCTATCCAAGCAGAAATTCTTCCTTTACTAAAAAGATTGGAACTTGCTTTCACAAAAAAATCAAATTCCAATCATAGTGGAACAGACTGCCAGATATTACTGAACCTTTTAAACGACAAATCTCACATAAAAGCTAATGCGGATTTTCTCCATGGCTTGGAGGTTCCTACTCGACGCATTGGGCCAGCCGGATATTAGGCATGTCTACCGTGAAGGAAATAAAGTAGCGCACACACTAGCGCAGTATGGGAGCCACTGTAACTTGCATACTAACGCTGAGTGTGACAGACACTTCTGGAATGAACCACCTTTATTTTCTTTCTCTACTTTTCGCAAAGATTTACTTGGGAGTGTTTCTTAAGATCGATCCGGCACTGTAATAACTATCTCTAGCTTTTACTGTTTAATAATAAATCCAGCGCCTTCAAACAAAAAAAATAAAAATATATTCAACACAGGAGCCCAATTATAGCGTAAACGGGCTAAATACCAATACTAATTTGTTAGGTATATATATCCTCTTATAACCCTAATAATTGTAATGATAAAGGAACTCAAAAAGGAACCCTAATAAACTACCAAGTTAGAAGATGCTTTTATCGTTGTTATACGTATATACATCATGAGTGTTAGTCTAATATATTAGTTGTGCTATGATTTATGTTTCATTCTTGAGTAAGATGACAATAACATGATAAAAAATTTATCTGCAAAGTATTTACATTAAATTATATTAACTTATCATGATTAAGTAATTTAATATTCGTATTAAGTGGCAACCAAATAATGTATGAAAGACTCTTTAATAACGAAATTATTTTACCCAATGTTGGTAACCCAACTTGCCCTAAGACTCCTATTATAGAAACACATAAAGAAAAAAGCTTCTTATGTACTTATCTTTTCAGGAAAAACAAAAGTGATGAAAACTGAATCAATGTTTATTTATCTTTTCTGTTCTTTTTTCATGTTTCGTTGTCGCTCTTATTTTTATAGGCTTTTCTTGAGTTACAAAGCAAATGAAAAGAGTTGTCCGTACCGATAAGGATTGTAGAGAAGTTACAAATACTTATTCATCATTAGGTCTCAAGTTCGTGTTCAAAATATGAACTCGCCTTTATTAGAAAGTGGCAAAATGCTTTACCGGTCAAAATATTGTTAATGTGAATCTAAATTTAATTGAGCTCAAATATGCATACCAAAACTAAGTGAGAATTTTTTTTTTTTAAAAAAAAAAAAGGTTGTGCCTCTTGTTTGACTTGAAACATATAAAGAGTCATTGGGTACAGTCATTTAAGTCTTTGGTTATTGAACAGATCCGAAGAGTATATATGCACCACTATTTCTAGATATTTTAGGATAAGGTAGTCCTACAAGTTGAGCATAACTTAAAAACTCTTTATTGCATGATTATGCAGTAATATATCAATATTTAATTAATGTACTATGATATTATCTTCTCAATAAGTTCTGTCGGTCATGGCGGAATGACCTGTAAGTATTTTTTATTCTTAATTAATAGTTTTTCTGAATATAGAATAGCTTTTATTAAAGAATATATTACCATCAAAGTAGAATTTCTTGGCATGAATCTGATTTTAATCAAGACCTAATAAATACTAAACACTGACTAAAAATGTATATATAAAAAAAGGAAGATACATATCAAGTTTTATTTTAGGTTATTTTAATTTAGTATTCTTTCATATAGTTGCCATACATCTTTGTTTTTAGTTTTGGTTTGTAGGTCGATGCACGCAGGGCCGGCTCTAATGCACAGGCCACTAAGCTAAGTGCTTTAGGCCCTCAATTTTTTAGGGCCCCATTTTTCAATAATTGTTATTAATTAAAGGATTTTTTAAGTTAATATACATAAATTATATATATATATATACCGACAATTTTTAATTTAAAAGATTAGGTGGGCAATTATTTGAATTAATTCTTTTTTTTTCTTTACAAAGATATTGAATAAAAAAAGGCTCATATTAATATTTGGTTTTCGACCACAAAATATATCAAGTCGCCCTTGGATGTACGACATAAGCAACTTGGTCATATTGATGTGTTCTAAGGACAAGGTTTAATAAATGGTTAACCACTAGTATGAATAATGGACCCACGGGAATAGTGAAAATAATATGGGCTAGTCGGTGTTTGCAATGTTGCCGAGAAAATAGTCACTATTTTATGCAGAGATAAAATTTTAAAAAAAATATTTTTGCTGAAACGCGAAAAGATCCAGTATAATATTTTTGAACATGGAGCTCATATATATAAATTTTTAACATATTATTTTAGAACTCCAGCACATCATAAAATTTCAGCACATTATGCTGAAATCTATTCAACCTCCAATACAGACAGGTATTTACTTGTTGAGTGGCGTGGCGTGGCGTCAGTGAATGCAATTTGTGAAAGGCAAAAAATGAAAAGTCTTTGATAAGTCAATTCATAAGTGACTGTTTGACATCTTCTGCTGCATTATCTATGAAATACTTTGTGATCTTAAATTAAAATATATATATATATATTAAAAAATCAAAAATATTTTTTATGGGCTAAAAGATCTTGGCACAAAGTTTAAGGAAAAAATAAGATTTTTAAAATATATAATCCTAAAAAGAATAGAATTTAAATTTATGCTTTGAGAATAAGCGTGAGTTCAACTCTTCAAGAGAGGGTAGCGATGATTTAAAATTTATAGATTTGAGATTCTACTCCTTGTAAGCTACGAGGTTTTAAATTAATAATTTTTTACATATTTAACAAATTTCTTATAAAATAAATACATAATTTGAACTAAAACTATTGCGTTCAGCCGAACACATAACTTAAACTCTAGCTTCTCCCATTTTTCAAGACTCTCTTCATTCTCTTTACCGGCCACTTGTACACCGGGTTTCTTCGTATCCAAGGGCGGAAGGAGGGTAGAACCTATGAGTTCGACCGAACACAGTAGCTTTCATCCAAATTATGTATTTGTCTTAAAAGATATATTGAATATTAATAAATTTAGAATTTATTAACTTAAAAGATTTAAAATGTTGAACCCATAAATTTTAAATTATGGCTTTGCCTCTATTTTGTATCCATTGGTCCACAACAATTAAGCACCCCGGGGCCCGGGGTACATTATCCTTCACACCTTCAAGTAGTACCCTTCCCTTAAATTATTTATGCATTCAAATCTTACTATAAATAGAACCCAAGATTACATCAGTTTCTTCATCCCTTAATTTCATAAGTATCATAACCAAGCTTTGAACAAAAAAAAAAAACATGGGTTCTAAGACATTTCTGTTTCTTGGCCTTTGTTTGGCTATTTTTTTCCTGATAAGCTCTGAGGTTGTAGCTGCAGAATTGGCTGAGACTTCCAACTGTAAGCTTACTTTCATTTGCTCCCATTGTAATGAAACTCTCTTCTCTCATTATTTGGTATAGGATTTAATTATTTAATAATTTTGTACACATTGGTGTATTTACTATCGCTATAGCTTGATAATTACTCTTAATATGTACTCCTTCTACTTCATTTTGTATGTCTTATATTGACTGGATAGGAAGTTAATGTAAGTAAAACGTTTGAATCTTGTGATTTTTTTCACTAAAGTTGTATAAAACATTCTAAAAATATCCTAGGAATCTTGTTATCTTAAAATGTCTTATATAAGGAAAATCATAACGGGTAAAAGAATGATGGAACTTAAAACTTATTTATTGAGTAAATATAGAAAGAGGTATTTGAAAATGTTTGGACATGAATACTATTTGGAGCCATTTTTTAATTTCAGTGAGTGAATTGATGTGAAAATTTTGAAAATAACTTGTTGGTTTTTCAAATTATGAAAAATTTCAAAACTCAATTCAAGTGAAATTTGAAATTTTCATGGCCAAATATTAGTTTTGGGGGAAAATATTTTTATGGCCAAAGGGACCATGTTTTAATTTTCACAATTGATGCAGCAAAGAAATCGGGGAACGAGAATGAAGTACACGTTGATGGACGTAGCGGATACAATGGCGTTGGCAATGATGGATATTATGGTGGTGGTCGTGGTGGTTATAAACGTAGAGGATGCCACTATGGTTGCTGCAGGAAAGGTTACAATGGTTGTAAAAGGTGTTGTTCCTATGCAGGTGAGGCCATGGATAAAGTTACTGAAGTCGAGCCTCACAACTGATCATGATATGTAAAGAGTTTAAGTTATATATATCGTTAGTATATATAACTTTGTACGTACTATGTAGTGACAAGATGTAATAATCTTGCTACTTTAGACCTTACTTGTAACAAGTATGAATAAAGCCATTCGGTTCTTATGGATGGTTGGTCATGTAATGTTTTGTTGTTTTGTTGTACAATATATTGTGATAATATGTTTCCATATTGTTTATTTTCTTCATATTTTAGAGTAAAGGTTTTTCTTCTATTTTATGAGTTCTACACTTCTCTTTTAATTTCGCCCGTGAATTTACAATTCAAGTAGAGATGGAGCTACAATATAGCTTAATTTTGGCCCAAATTCGATATATTTATTGTAAGAAAATTATTAAATATGTACAAACTATTAATATAAAATAAAATAACTTAAAGAGACTAAACATCTCGAACCCATAAAATTTTAAATTCTAGCACCACCCCTAAACATCCAAACCACTCTAAATTATCAAAAAGGGAGAAATAAGCAGATCCGCTACTTAAGTGTGGAGAATAATAAGAAAAAAGCTAGGAGTATACTGGACGGCGCAATCATATTATTTGCAGTTTCTACTACAAAATTTATCAAATTGAGCAATAAAAGTTTCACGTACTTTAGTTAGTGTCTGTTCCTGAAACTTTTCTCCAAGCTGTCTTTGTAATATTGTTGTTTTGTCAAAAAAGTATTAACTTTTTCTTTAAACGAATTGATAAATAAGATAAGAAGTGAATTCTAGTTAAATTTAATGACTGTTAGATCCGGAAGTTTGATAAGTAAGTGAAAATAAATTATGCACTGCTATGGTAAATACAAGCCAATCGTGTGCAATGATTATCGATGAATGTATCTAGAGATATACGGAGTAAATGCATATAATGATAGTAAATGTAATAAAGAGGAATGCATCACCCAAAGATTAAATGACTTGGGCCAATTTTCCCTCTGTCAACAATGTGGATAAGTATGAAATGTGATTGAACACGTGATCTTTGAATCCTGTAGACAAAAAAGATATTCTATACCTATGAGATCGAGGGAAAAGACAAGCTTGGTATATTCTCATTAGTCAACCTTACAAGTGTGTTTTTCTCAGAAAGTTTCAAGATCCCTTTTTGTTCTTTTTCTCTTCATATTTATAGGGAACATTCTTTAGAAACTCTAAAAAGTACAACCAAAGGAATATTCAAATAGAATATTCCCTTTCCCTACCCTGAACTCATCTTATCGTTACTTTCTTACAACCTCTACCCGACCACAATGTCAGCTTCTTCTGAAAGGAGGGGGACCTTCGTCAGAAGGCCACGATCGGCTTAAGATTCGACCTCGACCAATGAGTCTATCAAATCCAATCCAAATATTGACCAATACAGTTAGTCCCTCCGCTTATCGAAGTTGTGGTCTTCGACATCCTCGATGAACGGACATCACCTGTGCTCGTTATGAGAGAAATTTGGTCGTGACGGTGGGATCAGATCGGTCGAAATCTGGCTGTTGGTTACCCACAAGGCTGCGGTTGGCATAGGTAACGTTGGGTGTCGTCATCGTCACGCACGCCATCATTGCGCATCTTCCCGATGCAGAGTCTGCACTATTGGTGCTTCGATTTTGGTGCTGTTGAAAGCTTTTTTGCCTCGATTTTGACGCCACCCAACCCTATAAATAGAGGAGAGAGGTTCCTCATTAGAAATTTTCACTACTTCCTTCTTCTTAGGAATACGTTTTTCCTGTGATTTTCTCCCCTATTTCTTGCCTTTGATTTCCAGTTTCTTTCCCAGTCGCCACCCCCTTTCTCCAATCTTCGTTGCATGCATATTACATTATCGGTATGCCAACTTCTCCTCACAACCATGATGAATTTTCCGATGCTACTCCTTTATCGGTTGCCATTTCTCCTGTTAGGGAGGAGCCCATGGTCGAAGGAGACGACAACTTTTCCACCGTTGAGGAGGTGGTTCCAAGAAATTCCACGGTCAGGAATGATTTTCCTAAAGAACCCGCTCCCGCTCTTGTACCTAAACTTTCTGAGTCGGGACCAGATGAATTGGCTGATATACGCTCCAAATACCGCATCCTTCCTGATGTCGAAATTTTCCCAGCGAGGGACGATATAATTCAGGTTCATCATCCAGGGTTCTGTGCCTTTTACGCTAATCCGTTCGTGATTGGTTACACCCTTCCTCTCCCTTGATTAGCTGAGGAGTCTGGTGCTTCTACGGCGTTTACTCGGCACAGCTCTCCCCCTACTTATATATGGTCTTCCTGATGCTGGCTAAGTATGCAGAACTGGCAGGTTGTGAGGTCGACCTCAGCCATTTTCTCCACCTGTTCTCGTGTACCTTCTTTAGAGGCACCCTGATATATTTAAGGCATCGAAACGAAGGGATAGGTAGCCGGGATGGATGATAAGGAAAGTCGACTATTCTGGCGCAAATATTTCTTCTTTAGAACCGAATATATAGTGGCGGACCTAGCTGGGTTTCCTGAGAAATGGAATTACAGTCGTAAGTATCTCCTCATACCGTCTGCTATTCTTTATTCATTTTTTCTTTTATTTTCGGTCTTCGACCCGTTCACTGTTTCCTTGTTTTCAGCTGTGAGGCGTTCTCCTTCTCTTGTCTTGTATATTGAGGATTGGGTAACTCGTTTGTTTCCCCCACACCGCAGGAATTCACGATTGGGCGTCTTTTCATGAGCGGTACAGGCCTAGGATCTCGTCTCGTAAGTATTCCTATTCTTCGGCTTGATTTTTTCCTTTTCCGTTTTATGACTTGACTTCCTGTTGGTGTTAGGTCCACGAATTTCCAAAAAGAGGAAGGCTCCCGCTCTTGCCTTTCACCAGAAGATGACCTCGGCTGTGATGGAGTTCGCTCTAGTCAAGTCTGTACAAGGTCAGGCTCAAGCTCCACGGGTAAGGGAGCCCGCCTCTCTGGCCGTTACCATCCCAAATGAGGACTCGTCCCATCAGGTTTTCCTTCTTGCCGATGAGTCATCCCGTGGAGAAGAGTCATCACCGAGGAAGAGGCGGAGGGTAGAAATAGGGAAGGCCGTTGTGGAAAAATCGGAGAAAGCCATGGCTCCTACGGTGGCGTCGGAATCGTTACCAGCTGTGGAGTCCGTTATCGCGACGGGTGCCATTATGGGAGAAAGGCATTCTAGGGTCGAGGGGTTAATAGTGGCGAAGAGCTCATATGGACTGTTGAAGGTGGTTCCTCATCGGCAGCTGTAAGAAGTGGTGGGGTCCTCGTAGGGGACATCGACTCCAGTTATGACATCGAACCCGAGGAGGTACGGTCTTTCACCGAGAGGGATACTCGTGTGGAGATAAGGAAGGAAGTTCCTAATCGGCACATAATCATTCATGTGGATTATAACTTCTTAGTCGACTCAGAGCGCGTGGTGCCCTCCTTCGCTCCCTTGTGTGCGGAGGCGGAGAACAGGACGTTGCGGACACTGAACGATACCGACATTTCTCTAGGCATATCGGGAATGGCTTTGTGGGTGATATCCCACTCTTCTAAGTTTTTGGGTGTTTCATTGATATCATTTTACTTTGGCTGATTTGTCTGTTTTTGCTCACCACACTCTCATCCTAGAGATCGAGCGCTACCGTCGAGAGGAGGAGAGGGTCGTTCTCTATAGAAGTATGGATTCCAAGTATAGATAGTATTGTTTCAAGTATATAGGAAGATGGTCAGGAGCGTCGGTGAGGACGAATAGTTCCGGGAGATGCATGATGAGATTGGGAAGAAGGACGAAGAGCTGAAAGAGAAGGACGAGGAGATCATGAAGGCTATTAGCCGATGCAGTGTGTTGGAGGAGATACTGAGGTCCAAGAAAGATGAGCTTGAACTGAGTAAGGGGATGATGGCCGAAAATGCAGATCTTCAGGCGCGGGTGGCATCCTTGAAGGTTGAGCTCGAGCAGAGCGAGGCAAGGGCCACCGACTTGAGGGATGAACTGGGTGCTAGGGTCGTGGAACTGAATCTAGATGAGAGGACCAATATGGGCTCGGTAGCGGAGGCGGCAGATTTGGCGGGTACCCTACGCGTTTGTAGGTCAAAGCGGGCCAGTGAGGCAGAGACATCAGTGCTTAAGGTGGCGAGGTTGGAGGATCAGGTTGGGAATTTAGAGAGGGAGTTATCTGGGTTAAATGAGTAGATCGTCCTCTTGAAGGCAGATAAAGAACATCCTGCTCGACCGTCTACTTCTCAAGCTTCTGCCGAAACGAATGTACCATGGGAATTATATGAGATGTGGGTTCATGCTGAAGCTCAGCTTGACGTGTACAAGTCTTTAAGGGCTGCTGGGAAGGTTTCTGAAGAGGAGCTTACCGGTGTTCGTGTCAAGGCGCAGGCATCTCGTGAAGCTTGCGGTTATGCGCCTGGCACGCCTGGTGGGGACGATGATGATGATGTCGTGGACGGGCTTGACTCTGATCCTTGGTACGACGAGGAGTATGCTGACGGTGATGATGCAGAATATAGCCTTTGTACTTAAATTTTTGGATGTTTTGCTATTTTATGAGGGCGTACTCGAGCCCTTTGTAAAGAAAATAAGTGTTGTAGCCCAATCAATTGAAATGGAATGGTTACCTTTTGCTATATGTTTTCGGATTCACGCTTTCTTGTTGTGTTTGTTTTCTTTTTGCTGTGATGTTGGTTTTGGGGAGACTGAGCATGGAGTAGCTCGAGCTTCACCGAATGTGAAGTAACTCGAGTGAGGTCGAATTCTATAATGATTCGAGTGAAGGTTAAAGTCAAAGTAATGCGAGCGAGGTCGAATGTTATAAGGATTCGAGCGAGGTAGAATGTTATAGTAATTCGAGCGAGGTCGAATGTTATGGTAATTCGAGTGGGGTCTAATGTTATGGTAATTTGAACAAGGTCGAGTGTTATAATAATTCGAGAGGTGTCGAATGTTATAGTAATTCGAGCGGGGTTGAATGTTATGATAATTCGAGCGAGGTCGAATGTTATAATAATTCGACTGAGGTCGAATGTTATAGTAATTCGAGCGGGGTCGAATGTTATAGTTTCGAGCGAGGTCGAATGTTATGGAGAGCGAGGTCGAATGTTATAATAATTCGAGGGGTCGAATGTTATAGTAATTCGAGCGAGGTCGAAATGTTATGGAGAGAGAGGTCGAATGTTATGGTAATTCGAGCGAGGTTGAATGTTATAATGATTCGATCAAGGTTGAATGTTATAATAATTCAAGCGAGGTCGAATATTATAATGATTCGAGCAAGGTCGAACTTTATAATAATTCAAGAGGGGTCGAATGTTATAGTAATTCAAGTGGGGTCGAACGTTATGGTGATTCAAGCGGGGTCAAATGTTATAATAATTCGAGCGGGGTCGAATGTTATAGTAATTCGAGGGGGTCAAATGTTATAATAATTCGAGCGAGGTCGAATGTTATAATAATTCGAACGAGGTCGAATGTTATAGTAATTCGAGCGAGGTCGAATGTTATAGTAATTCGAGTGAGGTCGAATGTTATGGTAATTCGAGCGAGGTCAAATGTTGAGTGTGGAGTATAGAACGATTTGGAGTTGTCGAAAAAGTGCTGCATGTTGCTTTGTTTATTCATTTCATTGGAGAATATTACATCAGTTTGTTCGATACATATATTTGAGAAGCTCCCGTCTACTTAGTCCTTTAATCGTTCTGCCTGGAGTAGCCGATAGGCAGAGCGATGAATCACGTACTTGAACTTCGAGACGTCCCCTTCATCGCCTCGTTAAAAACCTCCTCGATAAAACCCAACTGTGGATAAAACCCGAGTGAGGGAAAATAGTACGACTTGGAGGATGTCGGTTTTCAGAAGTTGAAGTATTTGAGGTGAACGACGTTCCAATTGTTTGGAAGCGGCTTTCCCTCCATTGTTTCTAGCTGGAATGACCCTTTGTTAGCTACTGTTGTGATTTTGTACGGTCCGTCCCAGTTGGTTCCTAGTTTGCCTTCTCTTGCGTCTTTTCTTGCCTGTGTTTTGGCCTTGAGTATGTAGTCCTCGACTTTGAGTGGTCGGACTTTGGCCTTTTTGTTGTAGTACTGTTCCGCTTGCTGCTTTTGGGATATCATTCTTATGTAGGCCATATCTCTTCGTTCCTATACTTCGTCGAGGTCTTGCCTTCCGTTGTCGTCGTGTTTGCCCCGCTCTCATTAGAGTATCTCAGGCTTGGCTCTCCGACTTCGACTGGTATAACTGCATCAGTCCCATAGACCAATGAGTATGGAGTTTCTCCTGTGCTTGTTTTTGGCGTGGTGCGGTATACCTATAGTACTTCTAGTAGTAGTTCTGGCCACAGTCCCTTGGCGTCTTCGAGTTTCTTTTTCATGATGTTTAATATTTTTTTGTTAGAGGATTCAGCTTGGCCGTTGCCTTCAGGATGATATGGCATGGAGAATATTCGCTTAATGTGCCATTTTTCAAAAAATCTGGCAGTCTTTTTCCGGTGAACTATGATCCGTTATCACAGTTGGTCTTCTTGGGGATGCCGAAGCGGCATATAATGTCTCTTCATATGAATGTGATGACTTCTTGTTCCCGTATTTGGGCGAACGCACTTGCTTATACCCATTTAGAAAAATAGTCAGTTAAAACCAAAAGAAAACATACATTACCTCGTCCTGCTGGAAGTGGTCCCACTATGTCCATTCCCCATTGGATAAGGGCGATGTGACTGAGTGGAGGTGCTCGCCCACTTGGTGTATCATGGGAACGTATTTCTGGAATTGATCGCATTTTTGACGAAGTCGGTGGCTTCTTTCTTCATGGTGGGCCAATAATAACCTGCTCGTATGAGGCATCGCACGAGGGCTCGCTTACCGGTATGGGCACCACAAAGGACCTCGTGTACTTCTTCAAGGATGCGTCTTGTTTGGTTGGGCCCTAAGCATTTTGCTAAGGGACCGCCAAACGTCCTTTTGTATAAGTCGATGTTGATGATGTTGTACCTGGCCGCCTGCATTCGAAGCCTTTTGGCTTCTTTCTTGTCTGTTGGAAGTGTTCCTTCCTGCAAGTATGTTATAATACGGTTGCGCCAGTCCCAAGTTAAGTTTATAGAGTGTACCTCAAGTCGGTCTATTGACGAGTGGAGTAGAGGTGACCATGTTCTCCTTTCCATTTATGCTTTTCATTGCTGCTGCTAATTTAGCGAGGCCGTCTGCCTCGATGTTTTGATCTCGAGGTACTTATTGAATTGGCATTCGTCGAATTCAGGTAGCAGTTTATGAATTTATGCTTGGTACTTTTGTATCCTTTGCTCCTTGATTTGGTAAGTCCCTGTGACTTGGTTGACGACGAGTTGTGAGTCGCATTATAGGATGACTCGTCGTGCTCCGTACTTGAGAGCTAGTTTTAGTCCTGCAATTACAGCCTCGTACTCGACCTCGTTGTTAGTAATATCGGAGCATCGTATGAGCTGGTGGATGACTTCGCCTGTTGGGACTTCAAGTACGAGTCCCAGTCCAGAAACTGACGCATTAGAAGCACCATCGGTGTATAAGACCCATAGGTAGGGTAAGTTGGGATAAGTACGAGAGGTTTCCTGCTCGACTTCAGGCATTATCTTGGTGCTGAAGTCGGCGACGAAGTCTGCTAGTACTTGCGACTTTAACGCTGTTCGCGGCTGATATGTGAAATCATGCTCGCTCAGTTCGATGGCCCATTTGGCTAGTCTCCCCGATAGTTCAGGCTTATGTAGAATTCTTCTTAGGGGGAAGGTCGTGACCACCGATATGGGGTGACATTGAAAATAGTGTCTGAACTTTCGTGAAGCTATGACCAATGCAGAGCCAAGTTTTTGAGGTGGGGGTACCTCGTTTCGGCATCGACCAGGGTCTAGATAATATAATAAATTGGAGATTGCGTACCTTTGTTTTCATGGACCAGCACTGCACTTACCGCTACTTCTTATACGGCCAAGTATATCAGGAGTCGTTCGCCGGGTTCTGCTTTAGCGAGCAGTGGAGGCAATGACAAATATGCCTTTAGTTCCCTTAAGGCCTCGATACATTCTGAGTTCCACTGGAGACCGTTGTCTTTCTTGAGTATGTTCAAAAATTTGTGGCACCTATCGGAGGATCGTGAGATGAATCTCGACAGGGCGGCTATACGGTCGGTCAGGTTTTGCACCTATTTCTTGCTGGTTAATACTTCGGGTATTCCTTCGATAGATTTGATTTGGTCGAGGTTAACCTCGATGCCCCTTTGTGACACCAGGAAGCCGAGGAACTTGCCTGAAGTTATTCCGAAAGAACACTTTTCGGGGTTTATCTTCATACCATAACGCCTCAGTATATCGAAGGCTTCTTTCATGTGGTCGATATGATCCTCTTTCCTTTTTGATTTGACCAGCATATCGTCTATGTATACTTCCATTGTTTTGCCGACCTGGTTCTTGAACATCTTGGTGACCAGCCTTTGATAGGTCGCTCCTGCTTTTTTCAACCCAAATGGCATGACTCTATAGCAGTACGTCCCCTGATGAGTTATGAAAGTGGTCTTTTCCTAGTCATCCTCCTCCATGAGGATTTGGTTGTATCTCGAATAGGCGTCCAGGAAGCTGAGCATCTCGTGCCTCGCTGTTTTGTCGATGAGTTGGTCAATGTGCGGCAACGGAAAAGAGTCCTTTGGGCATGCTTTGTTTAGGCCTGTTAAGTCCACGCACATGCGCCATTTCCCATTTTTCTTCTTTACCATGACTACATTGGCGACCCATTGAGGGTATTTGGAGTCTGATGGATCCATTGACGAGTAATTTCTCCATCTCTTCGCGGACGGCCTCGTTGATTGCGGCATTGAATTTTCTTCTCATTTGTCGTACTGGTGGGTAGAATGGGTCTACATTCAATTTGTGTGTGCCGATGTCCTTCGGGATACCCGACATATCTGCATGGGAAAAAGTGAATAGATCTTCATTGTCAGTTAAAAACTTATGAAATTTACCTGGTTCGGCGTGTTTATGGCCGATGTAAGCCTTTTTGCTGATATCTCTTTTATTTATTTGGACGGGGTTGAGGTCTTAATACGTTGACCCCGTGGCCTCCACGATGTCGGGATCCTTGATGACATCGCTTTGTTCGTCGAGTTTGGGCCCCGACTTTGGTAATTGCTATGCTTCTGAACCCGCTCCTTTTAACTGTTGAGTGTATGTACAGTCTCAAGCGATGCGATAGAATTCTTGGGCCGTGCGTTGTTCGCCCCGAATGTTGAATATCCCCATGGAGTAGGGAACTTGATCACTTGATACAATCTGGATGGGACGGCTCTCATGGCGTGTATCCAAGGCCGTCCTATGATGGCATTGTAAGTTGTATCCTGGTTCATGATATGGAACGTTATCTCTAGGGTTACATCCCCGGCTAGGACGGGTAGCATTATTTCTCCTGAGGTTCACTCAACTGCATTGTTAAAACCTATTAGTGTTATGCAACGTGGTACTATCTTGTCCTCAAGTCTCATTTATGCGAGAACTCGGGGGTGGATAATACACGTGCCGCTTCCAGTCGTCAACCATTATTCTTTTTACATCAGTATCCAAAATTTGTAGGGTAATAACAAGAGCATCTAGGTGAGGGAAATTCAAACCGTGGGTATCTGACTTATCAAAGATGATATTGTCTACAAGGTCATCATATTGTTCGTGAGTGATCAACTGCTTTAGCTTATGCGTGGTGGTGAAATTCACGTGATTGAATGCAACTTCGCCACCCCCCGTCGATGATCATTTGGATGGTGCGGGAGAGGGAGGGTGGATTTAGAGGGCCTTGGTGTTGTTCTCGTCCACGATCGAAGTTGACTCTTCCTCAGTCGCTCATCAGCTCTTTTAGGTGCCTTAGTTGAGCATGTTTACCACTTCTTGTCGCAAAGCTATGCAGTTTTGGGTCTTGTGACCTCACTCCTGGTGGAACTCGCAAAGAGCGTTCGACCTTCTGATATTTGGGTCGGACTTCATCTTTTGCGACCATTTCACCTTCGGGCCAAGCTTCTCCAATGCGTACACTATTTCTGAAGGGGAAACATAGAAATTGTGAGTAGATAGGACTGGAGGCATACCTTTTTCGTTACATTGAGTCCCTATGTTTGGCCTGGACGGCCTTTCTGTATGGCGAGGAGATGTTGGGATAGCCTCTCTGACGTATGGTTGGTGCCTGTCCCGGTTGGGACGTGGACCTGAGTGGTCTCTTCGGCTATCATTGCGATGGTCTCTCCTCGAGTCTGTTTGTACTGACATTAGCCGTTGGATTGGGCCGTTGAGGTCGTTCTCGTCTGCTCTCACCTTGGTGCAATAAGCTTTGTGAATTTATTCCCAAGTGGTGGGGGATATTTCATAAGTCTGCTTAATAATTTTTTGGTCGCCCTCGACCCATTCCTGTTCAACCCATTATGGAAAGCTGCCACAGCCATTCCTTCTGATACGTTTGGCAAGCTCATTATAACTCTGTTGAATCGGGCGAGGAAGTCCCTGAGTCCTTTGTCATGTGACTGTTTAACGACGAATATATCGTTCACTCTGGCCTTCGCCTTTTTAGTCCCTGCGTGGGCGGTTACAAAATTGTCGTCCATTTCCTCGAACGTTGCTATTGACCGTGCTGGTAGCTGTGAATAACATGTTAAGGCTCCTCCCGTTAAGGTTTCGCCAAATTTTTTCAGCAATAGCAATGGTACTTGTTCCTTTGAGAGGTTGTTACCCTTCACTGCTGTGATGTAATGGATGATGTGATCTTTGAGGTCTATTGTTGTAGACATGTAATTTTTTACCCTCTCCGGAATTTTACACATATCAGCCTTTTAATATTGGTTTAGGTCTAATATCACTATTTTAACTAGTTTTTACTTTATTTAATCACAAAAACTAAAATTACAAAAATAGTTTCATTAATGTTTTGTAGTCATACTATTTTTCTAGTATTTTTATTTTTATATAATATTTGAAAATACCAAAAAATAGTTTCAACTTAATTCTTAGTTTTATTTTAAATATAATAGTTTATTAAGTGTTATTTTATATTTTTCTTATAAGTATTTTAGAAGTAATTTCTAGGCCCAATTTTGTATATTTAGAACCCAATTTAAACGTAGGCCCACATTTTATTTCACCCTAATATATAAACATATGCTTGTTCAATCTTCAAGACTAGACATTAGAAGAGACCTTCCCCATCAGCCGTTTCCCATACAAATAATTCCACCCGCCTCTATCGCCACTGAGTCGCCCAGATCCGCCTCCCTCTGTCATCTCCCTCACCTCGCCTCACAAAAATCATATCGACTCCTCGATTAACCTAGAAAACAGCTGGCGAGTGATACCGGTGACTTTGACGGCTGTTATTTCGTCGGAAATGGCTGCTAATGGCCAACCACCAACAGCTTTCAAACTCCATAAACACAGTAGTTTGGTATTTCTCACTGTCGATTGAGCTTCGGTTGTGCGGTTTCCATCTCGAGTCAATTTTTGGGTTCTACTGCGTTTGGTGGTTTTCTCTTGCAATTTATCCATGGTTGCCGTACAAGTTTCAGTCGAAGACTCTGTTTAACTGAAATGATTTGCTCATAGAGGTCCGTTCCTATCTTATTCTTTTATCCTTGATTTTTTCCTATGTGATGTTTCAATGATGAATTTGTGATTTTCTGACTTGAAATTGTTTGATGCGATTATGAAATGAATGCCTTTTAAACTCATGTTTCAATTACGTTCAATAAATTTGAAATGGGAGTGCAGACGGGTTCTGGGGTTTGGGTACTGCAAATTGAAAAGAAGGATTTGAGCTATGTAGGTAATTAATGGCATTCGGGCTTCAGTTGTTTCTAATTGATATTATTTATTCTATTGAATTGATAGGAGCATGCTTAAGCCGGTCTCACCCGGGTAGGCCATTTTTAATATTTTTCTACGTTTGCGTGACATAATTACGGGCTCCAAACTAAGACAGAAGTATGCGTTCGTGCAACTTTGGACCAAATAGTCTTAATAATAAAATTTTATTAATTGTGTACACATTCGCGTGACACGAGTACATTTTTAAAAATGAATATTCGTAGAAAATGCTTTAGGCAACTTAATGCACCATCGTGATTTTGTACACGTTCGCGTGACATAATTACGATTTTTCAAAATAAATCAAGGTACGCGTTCGCGCGACTTTGACCAAGCTTTTATTAAATAATTAAGCGTCATAAATTGTGTACACGTACATGTGACATGATTTAAGCGCCGATTTTCAAAATAAAAACAAGGATTTTGAGCAAAAAAAATATTTAAAAATAAAATAAGTGTTGCAAATTGTGTACACGTACACGTGACATGATTCTTGACGCGCCAAACTAAACGAGTATACGTACGCGTAACTCGTCTTAAGATTTTTTTTTTAAATAGGAATAATCGAATAATTAAAAGCGGTAAAGGATAAATACACATAGGTCATAAATATGAGTAATTAGATCAAATAAGCCAAGTATGAATCATTAAGCGACCGTGCTAGAACCAGAGAATTCGGGAGTGCCTAACACCTTCTTTCGGGTTAACAGAATTCCTTAGCCGGTCTTCTGGTTCGCATATTTTTAACGGAGTCAAATTTTCTCGATTCGGGATTTAAAATAAATCGGTAACTTGGGACACCATAACAATTATCCCTAGTGGCGACTCTGAAATAAGTAAATAATCCCAATTCGATTATGTCACTTAAACTGGAAAAACTCTTTTATCCCACCCTTTCGGGAAAAAGGAGGTGTGATAGCTCTGGTGACTCCGTTGGGGATCGAACCCAAAATCTCTGGTTTAGGGTTTAAGAATTCGAGCTTGTTAATGTGATTTTTACTTGGCTTTTCTGATTGTTGATATTACTGTGTTTGTGTGCCTAATGTGCTAATTGCCACTCATTTACCGCTTTGATATTATTTGAACTGTATTTAAACTGCCTTCTTACGCATCCCTTCTGAATCTTCTAAAAAATGGTTCACACATTCGCTTGGCCCGCTTTTCTGTTAGAGGTCGTACCAAATAAGAATGAAGATCGATCAGTGTAACGACCCGATCCGTCGTACGTAGAACCTGCATTTTTAATTATTGTGATTGATGTGTTAGAGTCGATAGGCTGGAAATTGAGTGGTCGTGGGGAGAGTTTAGTCATGTAGCCTTTAAAAATAGCCTTATATGGAAAAAGTCAACTAAGAGTTAACTTATTGGGAAACGATCTCGGAATGCGTATTTTATGGCTTGGATAACTTCGTTAGGTGATTTGGGACTTAGGAGTGTGCTTGGAATATTTTTGTGATGTCCGGTGTGGAATTAGGCTTGAATTGACGAAATTTAGTTTTTGGTGATTTCCGGTCGGCAGTGAAAAATAGGCTATCAGGGACGGAATGGAATTCCAGAAGTTGGAACAGGCGTAATGTCATTTTGGATGTGTCTGCAAAATTTCAGGTCAATCGGAGTTGTTTTGGATAGTTTCGGCATCGTTGGTGGATTTTAGAAATTTCAAAGTTCTTAGGCTTGAATCCGATGTAAATCTGGTATTTTGATGTTAGTTTTGGTGTTTTGAGAGTGTAATTAAGTTTGAATAATCAATTATGATGTGTTGGTAACTTTGGTTGGGGTCCCGAGGGGCTCGAGATGGATTTCAGTTGGTTAACGGGCATTTTTGGACTTAGAGAATTACTAGTTTTCTGGTTTTTGTGCAGCAGGGATCTGTGAATCGCGATCGCATGGCAAGGGCTGCGATCGCGTAGAATACTCTGAGGGCCAGGAAAAATTGTGCATCGCAATCGCATGAATCGGGTTGTGATCGCGTAGGTTTGGAAGAAAGTGAAGTGCGATCGCATGGGCTAGGTCGCGATCGCGTAGGATCATGACAGGCGCGTGGGGGTGAGGTCAATTGGTCTTCGCGATCGCGCGAATTTGGTTGCGATCGCGTGAGGTTGAGCTGCTGTGAACCGCGATCGCGTGGCTTTTTCAGTGATCGCAGTGAAGAAATCACTGGACATTATATAATTAAACCCTCCGCGACTTAAACACTTTTTACACCATTTTTGTACGGACAGAGAGCTTTGGGGGCGATTTTTGAAGAGGAAAATCATTGTTATTCGAGGTAAGTGTTTTGGACCTCAAAACTCATTTATGGATGATTAGAGAGCATAATATCAGTGTTAAATTCACAAACATCAGTAGAAAAATGTGGGTTTAGGCTTGAGATTTTGAGACCTTTAGAGATTGATTTGAGGGTCAAACAAACTCCGATTTTAGTGTTCTTTATATGTACGGACTCGTGAGATGATGAAGAACAGTTTGGTATAAAAATTTCTGAGTTTCGGGACGTCGGCCTGGGGGTCGGGTTTTGACCAAATTTGAGTTTTGGACTAAATTTGATATTTTTTTATTAGAATTTATTCCTTAAGCATAGATTGATGATAACAATCTAAACTTGGTAGATTTGGAGAACTCAGAGGCCGGATTTAGAGGCAAAGGCACTGCGGAATAGTATTTTAGCCGGTTTTGAGGTAAGTAATGTTTCCAAACTTGGTTCTGAGGGTTCGAAACCCCAAACTATTTGATAATTGTTGTTCATTAAGGTGATGCACTTGCCAAATGACGGGTATTGGGGCGTTTACCGAATATTTGTAGCCTGGCTCATCCCATGGCACTGTCTAATGGTTATCTCAGGTTGATATTTGTACTGTGAAGGTGGTATTTACCTTGAACGAAGTAGAAATCATGCTAAGTATAAATGTTAAGGCTTCACGCCGATGTGTTTAGACCGGAATGGTCGATTATTGCTGTCTCTATCTGTGACTATTGCTTTCATGTACTCAGTCTTATTATAGCATATGTTTCATGCCTCAGTCTCGTAAGTTGCTAGTTTATTCTATATTATCATTGGTTTGAGCTGATTTTCATATGTTAGAGCATTGTAAGTGAGACTGGAAGGTACTGACTGAGTGAGGCTTGGAGCCTGGTTTTTAGACATTTATGAGGTCGGATTGCACACCGCAGCGATCCTGGAATCATGCCTTCGTTGTCTTGATATAGCGCTTGGGCTGAAAGGAGCCCCTCCGGAGTCTATACACCCTAGTGAGCGCACAGATATGAGGGATGGATTTCCCTGGACATGGATTTGTCCGAGCATTATGTTCCGAAGATGGATTTTCTCTGTGGTTATTATGTTCTAGAGATGGATTTTCTCCGTGGTTATTATGTTCCAGAGATGGATTTTCTCCGTGGGGGCTGGATCGGCCTTTTTCCTCAGTACTTGGTGACTGTGTCACTTGTGTTTATGTAATATCCGTGATGGACTTCCCTGGGCCTGAAGGCCTTATTCTAGTACTGAGTGGACCACCTTATGAGAGCTTGATTAATGAGTACACATCATTCTTGATTCTATATGAATTCATGCTAGTATGTAGAGTTACAAACATATATTGATGCATCGTGTTTATCTCCTGATATATTACTATCATGTCCAAGTCATATACTGTTGTTGAATTATCGGAGGTTTAGTTCGTCACTACCTCTCAGCCCGTAGTTTGGTTTCGTTACTACTGAGTTGGTGTACTCACGATACCCCTTGCACCTTGTGTGCAGATCCAGGTACAGCGGAATTCAGCTCGGGTCAGTGAGTAGCAGCAGTTCATCAGAGTTGACGAGGTAGCAGATGGCGACCGTGATCTCGTCTTCTCTTTCCTTTTTACATGTCGTATTTATTTTTCAAACTATGTTAGTCATTTATTTTGGTTGTATTAAGTACTAGCAGCTCATGACTGTGTGACACTGGATCCGGGGTTAGTAGGATTTGGTCTTTTGAATTTCATAAACTGGTTCCCCAAAAATATTGGATTTATTATTATTATTATTATTATTATTATTATTATTATTATTAATTTCATACTTGTTAAAAAGGGCATTATATTGGGAATTGTATTTAGTTAGATAAAATGGGTGGCTTGCCTGGTTCCACGACAGGCGTTATCACGACTCCGGAAATTGGTCGTGACAATTAGACACTAGGTCGGGTAGACTTTCGTGCTCCCGGTACGTTGCTCCCACTTCAGCTCGAGTTGTCCACTTGGGTAAACCAGGTCTAGAACACAGCCCCAGGTTTAAACCTAGAATAACAAAACATCATGCCGGATCCCTAGTAGGAACGATTAGTTGCATCACGTGCATTTGACTTACGGGACTCAACATAGGGGTTGGGTCCGTCTAGAACAGGTGCACCCGAAATGAAAGACTATCCTGATGCATCTTAGCGGCTACGTGTCCATTTATTTATTTCGGTTTGTGTGTTGACTGGCTTAAGAAATAAAAATAATAAAAAAACCAAGAGTGAGGTAGAATAGAAAATTCACCCGGTTCTGAAAACCCCAGTATTTGAAAATTCCTCGAAACTCTACCGAAAATTTTGAAAAAAAAAGAAGAAGAAAATGTCGTTTCAAAATGAGGCAAAAATCTCAAGTGCCACGTTTTCCTTGTTCCGTCAAAATTGGTAGAACTACGCGGGTCTGATTCTCACCGGATGTGAGATACGTAGGTAAACCTCATCGGTTCTAACCCCCAATTTTAAAAAATCCAAAAATATTTTTCACTATTTCCTTCTTTAAAAAGTCTTTCTTTGACCCCAATCTTCAAAAATCCAAAACTATTTCCCACTATTTCCTTCTTAAAAAAGTCTTTCTTTGACCCCCAATTTTTAAAAATCTAAAAATATTTTCCTTTACTTTATTCTGTAGAAAAGTCTTTCTTTGAGACCCCAATTTTTAAAAATTCAAAAAGAAAATTCCTTTAATTCCTTTTTAGAAGTCTTTCTTTAGAAAATCTCAAATAAAAAAATTTAAAACCAAAAATATTTCTTTCATTTTAAGAAGTATTTCATTCAAAAAGAAATTAAATCAATATCCAAAAAAAATATTTTCTAACTTTTTTTAAGAAGTCTTTTTCCCAAAAATTCAAAAACAAAAATCAAAAATCCAAAAAAATATTTTCTTTCTTCTTTAGAAGTCTTTCTTTAAAAAATTTCGAAAAAACAAATCTAAGAAAAAAAGATAAAATAAAAATTCAAAAATATTTTCATTCTTCTTTCGAAAATCGAAAAGAAAATTCAATTTAGAAGTCTTTCTTTTCAAAAATTCTCAAAAAAAAACAAATTTAAATCCTAAAATATTTTCTTTCTTCTTTTTAGGTCTTTGTTTCGAAAAAACGATAAATACAAAATCCAAAAAAAAATAGTTAGGTTATTTACTTTATTCCCAATCTTTCCGAACTATGCAAGATCTGATTCATATTCCCACATGATACGTAGGCAACCCACATCAGGTTCGATCGAATAATTTTGAAAAAAAAGAAGAAGAAAGTGAAGAAAAATAAAAAAGAATGATAATAATGACCGACTGAGTCCATTCTAACGTGTCTTTTGTTTTGAATTGAGAAGAAAGTTTGAGGTGGTCGGTTTGTGGTAAGCTGACACCACAAAATCCAAGGAAAAAATGACAACTGACATCGAAGCTGTTACGAGCGGTCATGAGACTCAGGGTCAGAGGGTTCAACAAGAGTCTACCATGGATAAGGAAAATAGAGTACTGAAACAGAAAATGACTGAAATGTGTCAAGCATGGGCCAATGGCCAAGGATTGCCCTTTTCTTCGCATGGTTTCCCAGAGTTCACACCCATCACGAATACTACCATTCCAGTCTCATTGTCTGATCAATCCTATCCACCTAGGTTCAGTATTTATCCCAACCGACTACAGCTGAATCTTCTGTTGCGCGCTCCCAAAGTGAGCCATTGACAACCAATCAGACAACCACTATTGTTATGCCCAACTTCACTATCCCACAGCCGACAGTGAAACTCATGATTCACAATTTGCTACCCAGCAAGAACAGTACCACTCTCTTGAGTACCACTCGTACTTGTTTGATCTTCCTGCAAACATTGAGAAGCCTACCCAAAAGATGGCACAAGAATAAATGACCCAAAGAGTGAAAAGCTTAGAACAATAGGTGAGAAGCATGCAAGGGTTGGCAGGTCAAAAGAGTATTGCCTTCAAGGATTTATGTATGTTCCCTGATGTTCATTTGCCACTTGGTTTCAAGATCCCCAAATTTGAAAAGTATGATGGACACGGAGACCCCATAGCCTACCTGAAAAGGTATTGCAATCAACTAAGAGGTGCGGGAGGAAATGAAGAATTACTGATGTCTTATTCTGGGGAAAGCCTTACGGGAGTAGCCTCTGAATGGTTTATGGATCAAGACACATCTCGCTGGTATGTCTGGGATGACATGTCTCAGGACTTTGTTAAACAATTCCAATACAACATCGACATCGCCCAAGACCGCAATTTCCTTTCCAACCTGAAGAAGAAACCAACTGAAAGTTTCAGAGAATATGCCAATAAATGGAGAGATCTAGCGGCTAGAGTTAAGCCACCCATGGATGACCACGAGCTAATCACTATCTTCCTTCAGGATCAAGAGCTAGATTATTTCCAAAACATGATGTCCGCAGTTGGCAAGTCCTTTTCGGAAGCAATCAAAATGATGGAAATGGTTGAAAATGGTCTTAAGACATGCAAAATTATAAGCCAAACAGTTCTAGAAGCTGCAACTCAGGTTGTCCAAATTGAATCTGGTAATTTTAGTGACACGAATGAGAAGGATGAAGAAATCATGACGACGTTAGGGTCGAGAAGAGATCTTAGGAGAACATCTCGAAGGTATGACCAACCATGTTTGGTTCCCGATGATTCCCCTAAGCACTACTATCCACCTCAGAACCCACAATATTTTGTTACTCCACCTCAGCATGTTGCCCACTCACAAAGACACTCCAGAAGGCGAGCACCAGCATTGCAAAATCTCCACCAGCCTCCACAAAATTTTTAAGTACCCTATAACCCACATCCAAGCCAGGGGTATAGAGGAGAACAAAGGTTGAAAGATAATTTTACACCAATAGGAGAGTCTTATGAAAGCTTGCTTGAGAATTAAAACATTATGACATGATTGCACCTACTCCTCCAAATCATGTGGATCCACGTGCAAGAAGCTGACCCTTCTAAAAGGTGTGAATACCATTCCAATGCCCAGGGACATGATGTTGAAAGCTGTCGGGATTTGAAAAGAGAAATAGAAAGGATGATCCGGGAAAAACTTATTGTGATCCAAGACAGTGACACCTAGAATATCACGCAGAATCATTTACCTGCACATGATGATGCACACTTTGTGGGGATTATGCGTGGTGACAGGGATTATGAGAATCCTCTCGGGAAATTGCTGACTGAAGTTAATGATTTTGAAATTGGAGAATGCTCTGCTGATTCTGATGAGCAAATTAGTGGCTAAATGTCAAGCTTAGCAATGAAAAGTCATTCCCTCCTCATGAGGAAGGAATCTTGGTAGCTTGTTTTGATGTTTTTCTATTTATTTGGGTTATTTCAGGGTTGTGATCCAGATTTTATTGAGTCAAAACCTCATATCCCTCTTTTCTGTTTGTGTGAGTCTCTGTCTATTTTGTTGTTATTTTCATTATCCGGGTTATTTTAGGGTTGTAACTCGAATTTAGGTGTTTGTCTTGTTGTTTACTCAATGAAATACAATTTTTCCTTTTGTGTCATTCCATGCTTAGTTCTTTTCCCACTAGTTTTAGTGATATGACATACATGTGGAAATTTTGTCCAGATCTTAAAAAAAGCTGATTTAGTCTTGAATGAGATAAGTGAGAAAGAGACACTTTTGAGTATGAATAAAGATTTGAAATACTTTGGAACTAAGGTCGAGTGAGATTCACTTTCAAATCAATGTGAAGGTCGGGCTTAAGGATGTTTAATCAATTGAAGCTTGGTTGAAAGTTTGACATTAATGAATGAAAAGTGTCTTTCAACCACGAGACACCAAGAAAATAGATATGTTCATCAATGCTATGATCGCGAAAAGATAATATGTTTTGGCATTCTCGAGGCAGGGAGGCCCTTTTTCTGTTACCCAAACGTTTTATACCCTTTGTTACACCTTTTGAGACTTTGTTATTTTCTTTGACCGCCCTCTTTTGGAATCAAGTTTAGAGTCAAGAGTCGAAAAAAAAAGAAAAAAAAAGAAAAGAAAGGTCCATGCCCCAAGAGTACAAGCTGGGGCAATTCTTAGAAAGTTAAGTGAACAAAAGTAAAAAAAAAAAGAAGAAAAAAAGAACAGTCAAATGTCCATGCCCCCAGAAAATAGAAGTTTGGGCAACTTGTTTTGAAAAAAAAAGAAAAAAAAAGAAGAAGAAATAAAGGAAAAAATGAAAGAAAAAGTAAAAAAACAAAAAAAATGAGAAAAATAAAGATTAAAAAAATAATTAGGTCAAATGTTTGAACTACGTTAGACCTGATTCCTTTAAAAAAGGATACGTAGGCAGCCTCACACGGTTCGGTCCAACCAAATAAGAATTCAGGAAAAAAAAATCCAAAAAGAATCCCCAATATCTAAAACTGGGGCAAAGATTTTATTCCACTTTTGAAAGAGTCGATTCCAAGAGTTGTAAGCGTACAACCCATCATTTTAAGTCTACTTTGAGCCTTCATGTCGACCCTTTTTTCCAACCCTATCCAAAAATATTCCAAATAAAGACCTCCTGATATTCCTTCAATAATGCCAAAAGACGCATGCAATATGCAACAGTTGTCACACGATATAGAGCACTGTCAAGTTGCTCACAAAAGAAGAAGGAAGAAAGAAAAAAAAAATGAGAGAGTCTTACTAGTGAAAAACCTCACGAGCACTGTAAGGCGATGATAAGTAGAGAAAATTAAATAAAAGAGGCTTGTTGGTGTAAACCCCTCGGGGCACCACTTGTCGAAAGTGAGTTGTGAAGCTGATGCGAAGAATTAGCATAAACAAACCCGACTTCGAAGGTCATAGGTAAAAGGAAAGATTAGATCAGTTTGATAGATCGGGCCGTTGAGTCCAAAATGCATGTCATGTAAGGCTAGTTACCGCAAAAAAAAACTCTTCATTATGTCCTTCCGACATGGGCATTTCTTGTTAATACTTGTTTCTTTGCATCATTGTGTCCTTCACTCTTGGTCAGTCCTTGTCAAAAACAAGAAAGAAAAGATTTCAAAATCTGCTACCAGCTTTTCAGTTGCGCAAAGTAAATTTGGCCAGCACACTCAGTACTCAGCATGCCTTGAGGATTCATGCAAAGTCTTCCCCCTCAAAAGACTCTTGTCAGCCTATCCGGTCACAGCAAGCAAAGATAACCTCAAGGTTAATTAGGGATTCTCTGTAATACTGAACAATGGCTATGAAGTGTGTGCATCATGCAAAAGGCTCTTACCAGTTGTGATTCTCTCTGACAGACAAATTACTCCAAAAGCAAAGGCATTCACGATATAAGAAAAGGTTATCCAAGAAAAGAAATCTCTTTTGAGATAAGGCTGACTGAGCCACAAATACAAATGGTACCTGGTGTGAAATAGTCAGGGCTGATGCAGAGCAAAAAAAGTCTCTTGAAACTGACTCAAGCTGATTGAGCAAAAGCCAAGTTGCCGAAGATTCAAGGCCACAAACCGACCACCACTTTTAAAACTGACAAAATTTTCTTTGTTTGAAACAGGAAAAAAGCAGTGCAAGGAAGTGGTTCAAAAACAAACAAAAAAAGAGAAGAAAAGAAAGAAAATGAAAAAAAAGAAGAAGAGAAGAGTCGGCAAAGGGAAGTTTCTCAAATCTTTGCCTTTATCTTCTTGCTAGTGTGCATAAAATCATTCCATTACTCTTCACATTTTTCCTCCTAGGATAAAAGTCCTAGTCTGATGGATTTTCTTCCAATAAAATTCTTAGTATGATAAATTTTTCTCCTAAGATAGAAAACCTAGTCTGATGAATTTTCTCCTAGGACAGAAATCTTAGTCTGAAGAATCTTTCTCCTCAGATAAAAAAAAAGGACCTAGTCTGATAAATTTTCTCCTAGGATAGAAATCTTAGTCTGATGAATTATTCTCCTAAGATAACAAAAAGATACCTAGTCTGATGGATCTTCTTCCAATAAAAATCTTATTCTGATGAATTTTTCTCCTAATATAGAAACCTAGTCTGATGAACTTTCTCCTAGGATATAAATTTTAGTCTGATAAATCTTTCTCCTAAGATAGAAGACCTAGTCTGATGAACTTTCTCCTAGGATCAAAATCTTAGTCTGATGAATCTTTCTCCTAAGATAGAAGACCTAGTCTGATGAACTTTCTCCTAGGATAGAAATCTTGGTTTGATGAATCTTTCTCCTAAGATAACAAAAAAGGGACCTAGTCTGATGAATTTTCTCCTAGGATCGAAATCTTAGTCCAATGAATCTTTCTCCTAAGATAGAAAACCTAGTCTGATGAACTTTATCCTAGGATAGAAATCTTAGTCTAATGAATCTTTCTCCTAAGATATTAATAAAAATCTTACTCTGATGAATCTTTCTCCTAAGATAACAAAAAAAGGGCCTAGTCTGATAAATTTTCTCGTAAGATCGAAATCTTAGTCCGATGAATCTTTCTCCTAAGATAGAAGACCTAGTATGATGAACTTTCTCCTAAGATAGAAATCTTAGTCTGATGAATCTTTCTCCTAAGATAGAAGACCTAGTCTGATGAACTTTCTCCTAGGACAGAAATCTTAGTCTGATGAATCTTTCTCCTAAGATAACAAAAAAGGGACCTAGTCTGATGAATTTTCTCCTAGGATCGAAATCTTAGTCCAATGATTCTTTCTCCTAAGATAAAAAACCTAGTCTGATGAACTTTATCCTAGGATAGAAATCTTAGTCTAATGAATCTGTCTCCTAAGATATTAATAAAAATCTTAGTCTGATGAATCTTTCTCCTAAGATAACAAAAAAAAGGGCCTAGTCTGATAAATTTTCTTCTAGGATCGAAATCTTAGTCCGATGAATCTTTCGCCTAAGATAGAAGACTTAGTCTGATGAACTTTCTCCTAGGATAGAAATCTTAGTCTGGTGAATCTTTTTCCTAATATACAAAAAAAAACCTAGTCTGATGAACTTTCTCCTAGGATAAACGTTTTAGTCTGATGAATCTTTCTCCTAAGATAAAACAACCTAGTCTGATGAATTTTCTCCTAGGATAATTTTTAAAAAGAAGAAGTCTTGTGTAAAAAAAAGTAGTTTATTTATGTCCTCAAAAAATAAGCACTGGGCAATTTCTTTAAAAGAATGAATTTCTCAAAAAAAAAATTGATTGAAAAACAAAAATCCTTCTTGGTTCGTTTTCGCATAGGGTATACAATTCCCTGGTCTCGTTTTCCAACATAGGGGCTCCAATCCCTTGTTGATGCCAACATAACATGATGCCAACATAGGGTTTCCACTCCCTAGTTGATGCCAACATAGGATTTCCACTCCCTAGTTGATGCCAACATAGGGTCTCCACTCCCTAGTTGATGCCAACATAACTCGATGCCAACATAGGGTCACCACTCCCTAGTTGATGCCAGCATAACCTGATGCCAACATAGGGCCTCCACTCCCTAGTTGATGCCAACATAGGGTCTCTAATCCCTAGTTGATTCCAGCATAACTTGATGCCAACATAGGGCCTCCACTCCCTAGTTGATGCCAATATAGGGTCTCCAATCCCTAATTTATGACTTTCCAACATATGGTCTCCCGTCCCTAGTTTATTTTACTTTTAGACATAGGGTCTCCACTCCCATCCTTTTATTGCTTTCAATAAGGAAGTAGTATAGTGTTTTGTCACAAATAACTCACGAAATTTCCTAGTGAAAACTGGGGCAGAAAAATTTTGTTCGTTTGTTTTGGTGCCTGAGGAGGTTATACCTCGGGGAACAGGGTTCGAGATGATCAAAAGAAGATGTATTTTTTTATAAGTAATGATCAAAAGAAGATGTCTCGATCCAAAGAAAAGAAAAGAAAGCAAGAAGTGAATCCAAAGTTCAGAAGCGGAGAAAAGATGTGGACTACTCAAAACATGATTGAAGTCACAAGCTTTGCATGTCCCATATTGATCCGAAAAGCTGAAGAAGAATGAACTAGCATGTAACGACCCGGTCAGTCGTTTCGAGAGTTTAGCCATGTTTTCCCCATTTCTGATTCATTATATGCGGTTCAGCTTCATTACGTTGTGTTAGATTGGTTGGCTCGGGTTCAGAGAAATTTTTGAAGAGAAATGAGACACTTAGTCTCTTAAGTTGGCCTTATAGTTAGAAAAGTCAACCAGAAGTTGACTATTGGGTAAACGACCTCAGAATGAGGATTTTATAGCTCGGATAGATTTTTTAGGTGATTTGGAACTTAGGAGTGTGTTCGAAATGAAGTTTTGAGGTCCGGTGTAGAATTAGGCTTGAATTGGCGAAAGTTAGTTTTTGGCGATTTTCGGTCGGCAGTGGAAAGTAGTCTATCAGGGTCGGAATGGAATTCTGGAAGTTGGAACACGTTCATAATATCATTTTAAATATGTGCAAATTTTCAGGTCAATCGGAGGTGTTTTGGATGGTTTCAGCATCCTTGGTGAAATTTAGAAATTTCAAAGTTCATAGGCTTGAATTTGAGGTGATTTAGTGTTTTTGCGTTATTTTGGGTGTTCCGAGGGTTTGACTAAGTCTGGGTGATCATTTATGACTTGTTGGTATTTTTGGTTGGGGTCCCAAGGGGATCAGGATGATTTCGGATGGCCATCGGGGAGTTTTGAAGAGTGAAAAGGTTGTTGGTGTGAAGTCTCCTGATGTTTCCGCACCTGCAGATGGGGAGCTGCAGGTGCGATGGCCGCAGGTGCGATGGTTCTTGCGCAGGTGCGGAAGAGAAGGGCTTGGTCAAGGAGCACAGGTGCGGACGCCTGGTCGCGCCTGCGAGCCCGCAGGTGCGGAAGTCCGAACTTAAGTCATTTTTGCAGGTGCGCACCTAGAACTGCATGTGCGGTCATCGCTGGGCAGAACATATAAAAAGAACCCTTAGCGAATTTTGGTCATTCTTTCACCATTCTTATTCGGGTTTGAAGCTTTTGATGGGTTTTGAAGAGGGAAATCGATAGTTCTTCATTGAGGTAAGGGTTTTGGACTTAGAAATCATTTATATGTGATTAAAGGTCGGAGTAGTGGTGAAAATTGGGGGAAATAGCTAAAAATAGGTAATAAGGGCTTGTGATTTAGAAATCTTAAAATTGGAATTTGAGGGGTCATTTGGACTCTTATTTCAGTGTTCTTGGTATTTATAGACTCGTGGGAGGATGAGGATTATTGTGGTATAAATTTCATCGAGTTTCGAGACGTGGGCCCGGGGGTCGGGTTTGACCAATTTCGGGATTTTTGAGTATTTTTGATAAATTTCGATTAGGTTTTGTTCCTTGGCATATTATAATGATATACATCTTATTTTTGGTAGATTTGGAGTATTCGGAGGACGAATTTAGAGGAAAAGGCACTGCGGAATAGTATTTTAGCCAGTTTTGAGGTAAGTAACGTTTCCAAACTTGATTTTGAGGGTTTGAAACCCCGAACTGAATGATTTATGACTATAATTGAGGTGATGCACATGCCAAGTGATGGGTGTGCGGGCGTACACCGAGTATTCGTGGCCTGGATTATCCCATGGCATTTGTCTAGTAGCTATTATTGATCGATATCCACACTTCTATTAATGTAGTAATTGTAAACCTGTTAGAAATCATGTTAAGTATAAATGCTAGGCTTCATGCCGAAAATGCTGAGACCCGAGTGGTCGTATATTACTGTCTCATTTTGTGATTATTTGATTCCATATACTCAGTCCTGTTATAGCATATCACTTCACACCTCAGTCTTAGTATTGTTAATTATATGCATATTTATCATTGTTTCGGGCTGATGGAGGCATTTGTGATCCATGTTAGTGAGACTAGAGAGTAATGACTGAGTGAGGCTGAGATCCTGTTATTGAGACAGTTATGAGATCGGAATGCACACCGCAGCGACACCTAAATCATGCCTTCGTTGGCTTGATATCGCGCTTGGGACACTAGGCCCCTCCGGAGTCTTTACACCCCCATTGATGTTGAGGGGTGGATTTTACCTAGGCATGGATAGTGTCCGAGTGGATGTTATGTGAGTGATGGATCGCCCCTGGATATGGATATTTTTCGAGTGTTGTATTCCGGAGATGGACTTTCTCCGTGGGGCTGGATTGGCCTTTTTCCTCAGTACGGAGTGACTACGGTCAGCAATGATTATGTACATTCCAGGATGGACTTTTCCTTGGGCCTGAGAGACATATACAGTACTGAGTAGACTGTTGTGTAAGTGTTGTGAGCATTATGTGCATATCCAACACTAGTTTCATACATATATTTTTATGATGGCATGTAAAGTATGCTGGCATACTTGGCATATTTACTCATTCTGATAAACTGTTGGCATGTCTAGTTTTTGTATACTGTTTATTGTAAATTCTGAGGTTTTTTCTGTCACTACCTCTCAACCCATAGTTTGGGCTCGTTACTTCTGAGTTGGTGTACTCACGTTACCCCCTGCACCTTGTGTGCAGATCCAGGTACACCGGGACCCGGTAGTGGATATTGAGCAGCTGTTAGAGTTTCGTTGGAGTTGTCGAGGTAGCAGCTGGCGATCGCGACCTCGTCTTCTTTTTCTTATTCCACCTGTTGCTCTTATTTTAGACTATGTTGTCTATTTCTTCATTTCTTTATTTTATGATATAGCAGCTCATGACTGAGTGACACGGGATCCGGGGTTGGAGATTTTAATTTTTGTTTCAAATATTATTTTTAAACTTCAGACTCTTAGTACTATCAATAATTTCGTTTAAAATTGTATTTTTACTGGAAATTGAATTTAGCTTAGAAACAAAGGGGCGGCTTGCATGGTTCCACGACAGGTACCATCACGACTCCGAAATCGGGTCGTTGACAAGTTGGTATCAGAGCCCTATGGTAAATAAGTCTCACCAGTCATGAGAAGGTTTAGTATAGTCTTGCAGATCGGTACGGAGACGTCTGTACTTATCTTCGAGAAGCTACAGAACCTTTAGGAAAAATCTCACATTCTTGAACTCTTATCGTGTGAATCCATTGATTCAACCTGAAGCGTAATTCTTTGAACTCCTTTCATGTATTTGAACGCGCACATGAGTGCTCGGTATCAGCTATGCATCGATGGCTTCAGTGCTGATATTTCATTTGTGTGAGCACATGTATTTGGGGACTTATATGACTGTTGGTGTCCTTATTGACGAGACTTGGGGACTAGATGATTATGTGGTGAGTGTGCTTTGAGAGTGAGATGTGTTTATATTGCTTGAGTGTGACAAAAAGGGATTGGCTGGATATGTAGCAAGAATCGTTGAGTGTTTGACTTCTGTCTGGAGTTGGAATATGACCTCGAGTCGTGAGTGTACAGGAAGACCTCTTATGTTGTTTTGTAGCAAGTTCTCTTTTTCCATTAATTGTTATATGTTTTAATTTGAGTGCAGATCGCTTGTGGAAGTTGGCATGACCATTCAATGATGAATGCGAGAATTGCATACGATTTGGGATATTAGATGGTTTGTGTCATATGAGCTTATGAAGGATTTAGTTTAATCCCACTGTGGTATTATGGCGGTGATAGCATATGGGCATTGTGAGTTATCATTTGTTTTGATCTATGGCATTGAGCCAAGTGGGGGAGTCTGCTAATGATTAGTTGGTTGCCCAAATATGTGTTGTATTGGTTTCAGTTTGGGGTATACTGATGGGTCAGTTATGACCTGCAGAGGTGGAGTTTGAGAATGAGGTTGTATTATACTCTATGGGGATATGAGCCTTATTGCATGATTGAGTTGTTATTTGTAAAGGAAATAGTGTGCGTAAAGTAGGAATTTGCTTGGTTTCCTAGGGGTGTGGGTTACTCCTTTGGGTATTGGTGTGGTAATGGGGTACAGGTCGTTTGATTTGCTTGATCAGTTTAATCGAGATTTGTGTAGAGTGGATGACTCTCGAGAATGGATCTGATGGGTTGGATCGACATGGTAAGGGATATGATTAGTTCTTTGGGTTCTTATGAGGAAATGAGTTACTACATGTGTTTCCTACCAATGCCCTTGGGTGTTGGTGACCTGCGTAGCGTGGTTTAGTTAGAAGGATTCAGTTCTGATGGTTTGGTGTTGTGCAAATGGGATTCGAATGGTTCCTGATGGTTTCTACCACGGTTAGAGATGTGTATTTTCTACTGGCGTGAGGAGCATGAGAAGTATAATGATTTTGCTTCTAGATGGGATCAAATGTAAGTTCTTGGCTAGTTAGGTACGTAGTTGCTTGTGGATCGGAAAGGGTTATGAAGTTTTCATATTTATCATAGGATGGCATGGTGTATGTGGTACATTGTGTAGAGTCGAGACTTGCATGTGTGAGTTCACGGTTCAGTTCTGAAAGGAAGGTCAAAATTCTTAGGCAGCATTGACAGTTTCAGATGACTAAGTAAATGATATCTATTGGTGGCTTGAAGTATTTCATGTGGACTAGCGTTTCGATGGGATCACTCATTGTAGCGGAGTATGTGGAGGTATGATCCTCGATGTTAGATTCGTGTGTTTTGGTTTTACGATGAGCATAGTGTTGTGATGGTAATTGTTAATGGCGGAATAGTCCTCTCGTGTGAATATTTTCTATGATTTGAGTTCGTGGGGTATTACTATTGAGTGCACGAGTTGCACGGGTTATGGCTTAGGGTAGTATAGATGTGTCCTGTTACTGGAGTGGTTGTGTTGGATAAGAAGAGGTCATTGGACCTAGAATGAATATTGTCAGAATTTTCTACATCACAGTTGGAAGGATAAATATCGGGAGTCGGCTTAGAAATTTACTATAATTCCTGTTTGGGAAGGGAGAGTGTTGACCCATGTCACTGCATAGTTTTGAAGATTGACAAATGGCTGACCAATTGAACCAGGTCCATCAGAGCACACATCTTGAATTAAATAGCTGGCACATAAACCGTATATGCGTAGGAGATGTTTGTTAATATGAAGTATCAATGAACCAAGTGATTGTCTCCTAATGGGAAAAGGTTGCAAACTAATTTGATTAATTGAAGTCGAATTCAGCAAGGAAAGTAACAAAAGAAATGAAGTTGAGTTTGGTTCGAATTTGTTCACCCAGGTAGAGTTGGACTTGAATTGGAAGACAAGCTCAACGACTGACTGACTCTATAAATACTTGATGTATTTCTGTTGGAATTCTACACGCACAAAAGCTGAAGTGAATCAAAGTCTGAAAGCAAAAATTCCCGGAGTTATTTTGCTAGCAGAATCATTGTGCGATACAAAGGCTACTGTTCAACTAGAAGAACTAGTTCCATCTGATTGCTTATTGAGTCTAGTTGATTGTAGTAGGAGTTTTGAATATTGTATCTTTCAGCTGTCATAGAAGCAATTGTAATAGGTACGTATTGTTCAAGTTAGAGTTAACTTGAGGTGTGTAGAAATTAGCTAGGGGCTAGTTACTACAAAGGGATTGGAGTTAGTCCTAGGATTACAAAAGAGTTTATTTTGTAAGTCTGTTTGGCTCAGAGTTTTAGTGAAGAGTTTGAGCAAATCCTACTAAGGAGTAGGTCGTGGTTTTTTCACCTTTTGAGCCAGGTGTTTTCCACGTAAAAATCTCTGTGTTTTTACTTTACTGCTTTTTATTATTCCGCAACAGTAGTAGTTGGAACACGAAGAAGAACCAGGTTCTTCTACTGAGACAGCACTCGAAAATTGGGTACCACACAAAGTAACCTATCTTCTTGTGTGGTATTGAAGTCTAAAACATCAGGGAGCTTCATGTCTAACTAATCAGACGAATGGTTGTTAGTTTCTACGTGTTCCTATCATCATCGGCAGTATATGAAAGGGTTAGAGCAAGGCATTTCTTGATAAGAGGTTATGTACCGGTATTGGGTTGCTATGAGCAGCTATTGTGATTAGGAGTTATCTCTATGGGTGTTTGAGTCACGCGGTGTATTATGTGATTTCGTCTAGGGTGCGTATATGGCTTGATCCCGCATGTGCAGACTTATTCAATTTGTAGTTGTGGAATTTTGATCCCGTAAATTATTTCAGAAGTGGAAAGATTGGTCCTAAGGTTTATAGGTCAGGTCGGATTTCGAAATTTCGACTGTGTTGTGCTATTGAACCTATATGGGATAGGGTGACGTGGGATCACCCCCGAGTATGTGCATGGTATGCTACACGCCAGTTTGACGGTGTTGGAGAACAACTCTTGGCACATTTGAGGACGAACGTATGTTTAAGTGGGGGAGAATGTAACGACCCGGTCGGTCGTTCCGAGAGTTTAGCCCCGTTTCCCCCGTTTCTACTTCATTATATATGGTTCAGCTTCATTACGTTGTGTTATATTGGTTGGCTCGGGTTCGGAGATATTTTTGGAGAGAAACGAGACACTTAGTCTCTTAAGTTGGCCTTATAGTTAGAAAAGTTAATCGGAAGTTGACTATTGGGTAAACGACCTCGGAATGTGGATTTTATAGATCAGATAGCTTTGTTAGGTGATTTGGAACTTAGGAGTGTGTTCGGAATGAAGTTTTGAGGTCCGAGTTAGAATTAGGCTTGAATTGGCGAAAGTTAGTTTTTGGCGATCTCCAGTCGGCAGTCGAAAGTAGGCTATCGGGGTCGGAATGGAATTCCGGAAGTTGGAGCAGGTTCGTAATGTCATTTTGGATATGTGTACAAATTTTCAGGTCAATCGGAGGTGTTTTGGATGGTTTCGGCATCCTTGGTGAAATTTAGAAATTTCAAAGTTCATAGGCTTGAATTTGAGGTGATTTTAGTGTTTTTGCGTTATTTTGGGTGTTCCGAGTGTTCGACTAAGTCCGGGTGATCATTTATGACTTGCTGGTATTTTTGGTTGGGATCCCAAGGGGCTCAGGATGATTTCGGATGGCCATTGGGGAGTTTTGAAGAGTGAAAAGGTTGCTGGTGTGAAGTCTTCTGATGTTTTCGCACCTGCGGATGGGGAACTGCAGATGCGATGGCCGCAAGTGTGATGGTTCTTGCGCAGGTGCGGAAGAGGGGGACCTGGCCAAGGAGCGCAGGTGCAGATGCCTGGTCGCGCCTGCGAGCCCCCAAGTACGAGAAGAGGGCCGCAGGTGCGGAAGTTTGGACTTAATTCATTTTTGCAGGTGTGCACCTGGGTCCGCAGGTGCGAGAAAAGGACCGCATGTGCGGTCATCGCTACGCAGAACATATAAAAAGAACCATTAGTGAATTTTGGTCATTCTTTCACCATTCTTATTCGGGTTTGAAGCTTTTGAAGGGTTTTAAAGAGGTAAATCGATAGTTCTTCATTGAGGTAATGGTTTTCGACTTAGAACTCGTTTATACGTGATTAATGGTCGGAGTAGTGGTGATAATTGGGGGAAAACAGAGCTAAAAATAGGTAACTAGGGCTTGTGATTTAGAGACTTTAAAATGAGAATTTGAGGGTTCATTTGGACTCCGATTTCAACGTTCTTGGTATGTATAGACTCGTGGGAGGATGAGGATTCTTGTGGTATAAATTTCATCGAGTTTCAAGACATGGGCCCGGGGGTCGGGTTTGACCAATTTCGGGATTTTTGAGTATTTTTTATAAATTTCGATTAGGTTTCGTTCCTTGGCATATTATAATGATATAGATCTGAATTTTGGTATATTTGGAGCACTCGAAGGCCGAATTTAGAGGAAAAGACACTGCGGAATAGTATTTTAGCCGATTTTGAGGTAAGTAACGTTTCCAAACTTGGTTCTGAGGGTTCGAAACCCCGAGCTAAATGATTTATGACTATAATTGAGGTGACGCACATGCCAAGTGATGGGAGTGCGGGCGTCCACCGAGTATTCATGGCCTGGCTTATCCCATGGCATTTGTCTAGTAGTTATTACTGATCGATATCCGCACTTCTATTAATGTAGTAATTGTGAACCTGTTAGAAATCATGTTAAGTATAAATGCTAGGATTCACGCCAAAAATGCTAAGACCCGAGTGGTCGTATATTACTATCTCATTTTGTGATTATTTTATTTCATATACTCAGTCCTGTTATAACATATCAATTCATACCTCAGTCTCAATATTGTTAATTATATGCATACTTATCATTGTTTCGGGTTGTGCGAGGCATCTGTGATCCATGTGAGTGAGACTGGAGAGTAATGACTGAATGAGGCCAAGAGCCTGTTATTGAGACAGTTATGAAATCAGACTGCACACCGCAGCGATACCTAAATCATGCCTTCGTTGGCTTGATATAGCGCTTGGGCCACTAGGGCCCCTCCGAAGTCTTTACACCCCCAGTGAGCGTATTGATGTTGAGGGATGGATTTTCCCTGGGTATGGATCGTGTCCGAAGTGGATGTTATGTGAGGTATGGATCATCCCTGGAAATGGATCTTGTCCGAGTGTTGTATTTCGGAGATGCACTTTCTCCATAGGGCTGGATTGGTCTTTTTCCTCAGTACAGAGTGACTACGGTCACCAATGATTATGTACATTTCGGGATGGACTTTTCCCTGGGCTTGCAAACCATATACGGTATTGAGTGGACTGCTGTGTAAGGGTTTTAAGCACTATATACATATCCACACTGGTTTTTATACATATATTTTTATGATGGCATGTAGAGTATACTGGCATACTTGGCATATTTACTCATTCTGATAAACTGTTAACATGTCTTGTTTCGGTATACTGTTTATTGTAAATTCTGAGATTTTGTCCGTCACTACCTCTCAGCCCATAGTTTGGGTTCGTTAATTCTGAGTTGGTGTACTCACATTACCCCTGCACCTTGTGTGAAGATCCAGGTATACCGGGACCCGGTAATGGATATTGCGCAGCTGTCAAAGTTTCGTTGGAGTTGTCGAGGTAGCAGCTGGCGATCGCGACCTCATCTTCTTTTTCTTATTCCACCGGTTGCTCTTATTTTGAGACTATGTTGTCTATTTATTCATTTCTTTATTTCATGATATAGCAGCTCATGACTGAGTGACACCGGATATGGGGTTGCAGATTTTAATTTTTGTTTCAAATATTATTTTTAAACTTCATACTTTTAGTATTACCAATAATTTCGTTTAAAATAGTATTTTTACTGGAAATTCAAGTTAGCTTAGAAACAAAGGGGAAGCTTGCATGGTTCCACGACAGGCGCCATCACGACTCCGAAATCGGGTCGTGACATAGCACCTGCAGCTAACAAGCATCAAGATTCAGATCAGAGTCTATATGAAGAACCAACCAAGACTCAAGATCAAGCTTCGAAAGACTTATAGATAGGAATCTTGTAACTCATAGCTGATAGACTTAGTTAGTCTTTTTCATTATTGATTTTGATGTAATAACAGGACCGCGGACCGGAACCTCGACGGAACGGAACCTCACTCAAGTCCCTCATCATCTCCACACACTCCACCACTGTTCCTACTTCTGAACTACATGTGGCCTAATTCCTTTATAGCCAAGGATATGTAGACAACTCAGATACCAGGGCTCGGTCACATTCTCCTTTCTTTTAGTTTTAGGTCTCTCTAAATAAGGGTCGGGTCAAAAAAACCTGTCTTGTCGTTCTTTGTCTGAAAACTCTTCATGTTTCCTGTCAAAGAGGGGCAGCCGTAGACATGTAATTATTGACCCTCTCCGGAATTTTACACATATTAGCGTTTTAATATTTATTTTAGGTCTAATATCTCTATTTTAACTAGTTTTTACTTTATTTAATCACAAAAAACTAAAATTACAAAAATAGTTTCATTAATGTATTGTAGTCATACTATTTTGCTAGGATTTTTATTTTTATATAATCTTTGAAAAATACCAAAAAAATAGTTTTAACTTTAATTCTTAGTTTTATTTTAAATATATGCATCTTCAATCTTCAGGACTAGACATTAGAAGAGGCCTTCACCATCAGCCGTTTCCCATACAAGAAAATCCCCCCCCCAAAAAAAAAACCCCCCCCCCCCCCCGCCTCTGCCGCCACTGAGTCGCCCAGATCCGCCTCCCTCTATCATCTCCCTCACCTCACCTCACAAAAATCAGATCGACTCCTTGATTAACCTAGAAAACAATCGTAGCCCCTTTTCAGTCTCGGATTTTCTCTAAAAGAAGATGGAGAGAACATCAGTCGCGCCCCTTATTCATCTTTGTCGCCGCCGGAAACTGTAAGCCGGCCAGATCCGGAAGTTTATCGGGACCTCATTATTCTCCCTTCCACCTCTCCTCATTATTCACCCTATCCCATAGTCCACGTTGCCCACATCGTTCCTGTTTCTGTTTCCCTGTCGCCGCCGAATTCGACCACCGGCTAGCGAGTGATACCGGTGACTTTGACGGCTGTTATTTCGTCGGAAATGGATGCTAATGGCCAACCACCAAAAGCTTTCAAACTCCATAAACACAGTAGTTTGGTCTTCCTAACTGTCGATTGAGCTTCGGTTGCGCGATTTCCATCTCGAGTCAATTTTTGGGTTCTACTGCATTTGGTGGTTTTCTCTTGCAATTTATCCATGGTTGCCGTACAAGTTTCAACCGAAGACTCTGTTTAATTCAAATGATTTGCTCATAGAGGTCCGTTCCTATCTTATTCTTTTATCCTTGATTTTGTCCTATGTGATGTTTCAGTGATGAATTTGTAATTCGTGATTTTAAGCATTATATACCTCGCATTTTATGTGCTTTAATGATAAAATACACGT
>ML374400.1:17776-32416 GCA_005239525.1 Nicotiana knightiana | reverse complement strand
GGGGGGTAGGGGTGAACTTGAGGGGCATTTCTGACTTATACAAGTTGTCATACAAAGTACAAGGTAAGGAAACATAAAGCAGCTCCTCTAGAGCCAGTACAGAGAATATTAAATATCAGTATACTATATAAGTGGATATTCATTCATATGGGACGAATATTTATGTATGTTAGTATGTATATACATATATAAATGCACCTATGGCCTCTTCAAGATATCTTATTGCCGTTAGATCTCACCGCACAGATCTATCTGTAACTAATCAACCTTATGAAATGAGAAAAATTACAACAGCAAAAATAAGGTGCAAATAAACCATGGAATGAAGTCACTAATCTGTAATGACACAATTGAATGTATGACAGATTTAAACTTTTGGTTTTGGTGAATGGCATTACCACAGCAGTCTGTAGGAATAATGAACATTGGATTCCTGGCTTCATAGTTGAATAATGATAATTATTCAAGAGAAACATTGAAAGAAACAGAACAGATCATAATGAGATTTTTTGTTTTTTTTTCCTCTTTTGCTTCGTACTAGGACTGGAGGAGAATTTGATCTTTATCCTTATCTTCTAAGTAGCATCTCTCCAAGGAAAAACAAGCAAGCCATTCCTATTATGCACGACGGGGGTCAGCTATTCCTAATTGGAGAAGAAGAGCATGGATTATCGTGTTTAACGAGTGCTACTTCTCTGCCAGTTGTTCAGATCCTCTCCCTCCCCTTCCCAGTGCGCGCGCACACACGCATACACACACACAGAGCTTCTAACTGTTAATGCCACCTTACGATTTTCTATTACAGAATGCATATGAATCTTGATTCTTCAGGAAGACTAACAAATACAAATTCAGTTTTGTAGATTCCAGCAATCAAATTTCAATCTTGTTGCCAATATGATATATCCAAGATGTCCAAAAAAATGTAGCAGTTTGTTATCCAAATTCAGATAGCACATTTACAAGATTATGTGTTTTTTAATTCGATTTGATCCTTTCAATTACTCGGTTGTTATCAGGGCAAAAGGACGAATTTAAGTAGGAAAGAGGCCCAGACTGCATTTGGATCAAGCAAGCCTGAGATATGCATCTGATGCATCTTTTGTAATTCATTGGTCTGTGGTATTACTTTGAGTGCCTTGTTTTTATTAGATCTCAATCTCTAAAAATACAGTTCTCATGACCTTCACCACATGTTATTACAGTACTCTTTTCCACTAATTTTTCATAGAATCTCCAGTTCTAGATCTCTCTCTTTAAACCTTGAAATTTTGGCAGCTATAATTTTCAAATCATTTCCTTTCCAATGAATCACCCCAACCACTTCCAACCAAGAGGTTGTGAGTTGGAGTCACCCCAAGAGCAAGGTGGGGAGTTCTTGGAGGGAAGGATGCCGAGGGTCTATTGGAAACAGCCTCTCTACCCTAGGGTACCGGTAAGGTCTGCGTACACACTACCCTCCCCAGACCCCACTTATGGGATTATACTGGGTTGTTGTTGTTGTTCCTTTCCAATGAGATCACACATTTGTACAGTGAGTACAAATAACGCGCATCACTAGTATGCACATCTTAAAATATCGAACGACTCATTGATGAAAGCTTCTATATGAAAATGACACTAGAATCTTGACTGTGCACACATTACAAGTCATTTTCAGAGAATAGATAATCTAAGTAAAGATCTGCTATCTAAGTTATAGAATATGCAGAGTGGAGGACAACAAAATATTATCTTTTGAGGGGGAAATTAGAAGTAATTACTTTATCCATTAAGCTCAAATATCCACTTTGTTAAAGAAAAGTGAATGTTAAATATCAGCAAGAGCTTAGAAACTAAAGATCATTTAAAAGGCATGGTAGTAGGAAGAATTGTCGGTGTGATTAGAAATCCTAATTCTTTTTAAAAAGTAATTAAAGAGCCTAATTATACTTGTCAAGTTACCATTGCATTAGTCTCTCACTTTTCAATTTAATTATTCCCTTCAGATTCTTTATTTAACTTTTTCTTTTTTCCCATAAAATACATCATGCTATCTCTTCCCAAGAGAACAAATATCACAAAAACCAAACTTTTACGTTACCCTACCAAAAAAAGGTTATTCTGACAGATCATGTACTGTCCATTTAAAATTAAGAAAAAAATCAAACACTTCCAACAGAAGTATCACCAAATCATTTCCACTGCAACCACTAAGTGCAAAGGAATCTAACATATAAGCCAAGCCATAGAAGGAAATATTAGAGCAATTACACTTGAAAACCAGCAAATTAAACAATAAATTGTTTCCAGATGGTAACATTACTACTTAAGCATCCAGATTAATCACATAGGCAATCTACACCAACAACATACCCCGTGTATTTTCACAAGTGGGGTCTGGGGAGGGTAGTATGTATGTACACAGTCCTCTAGAGCGGCTATTGGAAGACCCTCGGCTCAATAAAGCAAAATCACAATCACAACATTTATGACAAAGAACTACGCAAAACGAAATAGTAACAACCGACAGAAAAAATAAAAAAATGAAGCAAAGGAAACATCAAAATTCAAAGACCATGACATCAATTAAAGGGAAAAACACTTACTTATTTCCTTTGATTTTGAACCAAGCCTCAGCACAATGCTTATGTGCAGCAGCCAAATCATCTTTACAAGAACATCCTAATTCAATAGCAATACCAGACTCAGGACCAGAATTCACCAAACTCAGATGACAAATCCTACAATCTCTTTCAATTTTCCCCACATGCAACTTGGTTTCACCAACTCCATTTTCTAAATCCACTGAACGATCATCAGACTCAGCTACAGATGAGACTCTCCTTGATTCAGGACCTATCTCAGACTCAGTGGCACAAGCAAAACTATAATCATCATAATTTGAACCATCAGCTGTTGAATAAAACTGAGAATAACAAGAACCCTCATCAGCATCTGAGAAACAGACACTACCCTCTTCACTACTACCACTGCCGGAGCACCGCCGACTGTGTCCACCGGCGCCGGCGCCGGCCTCTAAATCCACATTACACATATCTACTCTTGCCATTTTAACAACCCCACAATCAAGAAAGTGGAGTAATTTTTTTCAGTAAAAAAAATATCATGAACACCTTCAAAACTGAAACTTCTGATGATTTTCAACTACCAAGATTCAATTTTTAACAACCCATTAACAAGAAAATGCTTTTCTAAAGCAAAAAGATAGCATTAAAACCATCAAAATTAAAACTTTGGAGGATTTCAACTTCCAAGACTCAATTTCTCCATATTTTAACAACTCATAAACAAGAAAATACTTTTCTCAGAAAAAAAGAAGAAGATCGCATTACAACCTTCAAAACTGAAACTTTGGAGGATTTAACTACCAACATTCAATTTTTTTAGCCATTTTACCAACCCATAAACAAGAAAATGCTTTTCTCAGCAAAAAGATAGCATTAAAACCTTAAAAATTGAAACTTCGGAGGATTTCAACTTCCAAAATTAAAAAAAAAAAAAAAAATTTATCACACACTTGTGGTGCATGAGTTAAGTGGCTGAATTCTGGCTCTATTAATATGAAAGTTTTAAAGAAGTGGGGTGATGGATTAGGTGACCCATTTCTAAAATTTAGCACCAAAGCAAAAGAAAGGAGAGAGAGAGAGTTACTAAATTTTGTTTTTCAAGTGTATGGAAAGTGATGAGAAGAGAGATAGCAGGGTTTAAGGAGGAAAAGAACAAGAACGTAAAAGAGCGAGAGGGGGGCTCTTGGTTCTGTTAGAGTAGCTGTGTGACAGACTTTGGAAGACAGGGGCCCACCTTTTTCCCAAAAAAATATCTAATATGTAAAATATAGGATTTATAAATTTAAAACCAAGATAAAGATAATTATGTACTATAGCATATAAGAATTACTTGTTGTATTAGCTAAAGACCTTAGCCTCTGTGCACAGGTATTGTGTATCATGGTCGAACATGATAATGAACTTTACTTACTTATTATTTCTGACTTCATGTCACTGATGATGTGAATCTTAAATATGTATATCGAGAAACTAATACGATAGCAAATGTCTTGGCTAAGCATGAGATGAACCTCACACCTTCGGATAGATGACAATCATGATATCCCTTATATTACTTATCTCCCCCTTCCTTTGCTTTATCATCTTTCAATAAGGACCGTAACTTAAACGCTCGAACAGTCTTGACTTATAATAACTATAATTGTTACGTTACTTAATTTCTAATATAATTATTTTTATTAGCAAAAAAATAAAATTGATGTTGGAATTGTTTTAACATTAACAAGGTATATAATTTAAAAAAAAATTTATAACCATTTTGTATCTGGTATCTAAAGACTAATCAATTCAAATTCGTTTTATATAAATTGTCCATTAAAAATAAAGTGTATTCTACTAGAAATTTCTTTATTTACAAAATCAGAAATCAATAACTATTGGTGAAAGAATTTCATACATTCTACCTTTGATGTGTGGCCCACATTTAAGATATGATATGATTGTACTGTGGTGGGTGAAGTAAGAAGTATCTTGCAGTTTCAAGATCAACTGATCTGAACCGTTCATTTGAGGCTTGGAGAAACGCTTTTATTTTTTACTCTCCGGTACACATAAGTGATTTTTTTTTGTCTCGTCGAGAATAAGTGATTTTTTCGGATTTCAAAAGTGAATTAACTATTATTTTCTTATATTATCCTTTGAGTAAATAATATTAGAGTATGTGTTAGGAGTATTTATGTAAAGATATAGTAAATATTAATATGGTCAATTTCATTATTAATTAATATTAAAAGGTGAATTTCTTAACATGTGTGTGTGAAAAAGACCAAAAAATTCATTATTTTGAATCGGAGAGAGTAATTTTTTTTTTTTTGTGCGGAGAAAATATAAATCTATCATGGATTCTTTGTTTTTCTTTTCTTTTCAATCTCTTTTTCTAGTTTTTCGTTCCTATATTTTGTGTGCGTGGTGAAAATGATTGTGGTTGGTGTAAGCAAATTATAAGCATTCGAGTATTGTTTTCCATATCTCTTTGGAGTTTGGTGAATGGATGGAGCAAATGGAAATGATAATTCGACAAAATGATGGGCTCTTTTTATGTGTTATTTGTTGAAATTGACATGAAACTAAGGAAAAAAATTATCTATCCCATCTTTTTTTTTCCCCTCTCTATATATTTGTATAGTAACTTTTACCTAAAAAGATGGTTAAAGAGAAGTTTGTTAAGCGTCTGTAATTTTGCTGTTATAATCATTGAATATATCTTAGTTAGAGTACTACTAGGATATCCTTTTCCAGGTATTGTATTGTCTCATTTGCAACCTTTAATATCCACAAAAACAAATTATAGACTAATATATAACGTCAGAGTCATTGTGTGGATCTTTTATCTCTTGTAATATTATTATGTTTCTGTTTCAATTTAGATGACACATTTTATTTATTGAGTTCAATATTTTAAAATATATATATATATATATATTGTCATATTGATACGAGAAAAATTACAACTTAGAATACTTTTCGTATAATTTTTTGAATATCTAAAATTTTAATTTTAAAATACTGGATTGAACTTACTAAATTTAGCTTTAAATTTTAGTTAAATTGACTTTCGAGTAGCGAAATGTATGAGTATTACGTTTGGTAAGTATTGGCTATATTCTTCTATACTATAATTAATTACATTTGGTATTGTATTGGCTTGTCAATTGTCATTTACCGTAGAAGAGAAGTAAACAACAATTATAGTTTTTTATTACTGAGAAAGTAATTAAGTGCCGGTTAGATGGCAAGTTTCTAATTTTGTGGTGGAATTGCTTTTGGATAGTTAATTTATTAGTTACAATAGCATAGAGTCTGATAAAGTAAGAGAATGAAAATTTCCACTGAAAACATGAGTTATTTTTCCAACATATATAAGACATTATGTTACCAACCTTAACAAATATTCTGTTAATAATCTTAATTGTCTTTTTGCTCCCACCTTAATCAACATGGGGATGTGATTCTAGATACTTGCCTTGTTATAATTCTTGGCATTTGATAGCCACTTTAGATAATAAAAAAAAATAGAAGCGTGTTTAATGAAACCTCAACTTTAGTTGATGAACTATTACTTAATCTTGAAGCTCTTAAATTTTTATACTAATTCTTATTTAGATAACATTTTTTTTCCATTTTTTACTTTCATTAATGTAGGATTATGAGTAAAATGTAGGATGATTTGGATTCCTCACTCTTAATTAAAGCTGTCAAGTTTAGAAAGGAAATTGTTTTATCTTTTTAGTGGCTTATCTATTGTGAAGTTCAGTAATTGAATCAATATCAATATGAATGCCCAAATGTAACAAAAATTAAGTGAAATGACTGTTGCCATTCCTCTCTCCAATAAGAAAATTATAGGACAAGAAAAAAAAAAGGATTTTTTACACATATAACCGACTATATTAATTGTTTTCTCTTTCTAATCATATATATAAATTATACACAATTATACATATATTATATATTTGCCGGTTGTTTTATTTGGGTTAATTCTTCTAACAATAAGAGAGGAGGAAACTAAAGGGAGCAGGGTCTTCGGACTGACGTTTGTTTGTTTGTTTGTATGTGGCCTTTGCGTGATAAGTAGGAAAAGCTGAAACTACTCTCAATTTGGTTTCGACTCCTTCCACCAAAACTTGAATCATACTACTGCTCTTCATTTTTGGGCAAAGATTACTTTAATCACCGGTCGCAACAATAGTCATAAAATTTGTATAATTCTTTTTATATATATATATATATATATAGATTATTATTTTGAGATCGACTATACAATATTATTTTTCCTCCATTTTTTTCCTTTCTTTTTCCTCGTTCTCCCTAAGGAAAAAGGGAAAGAAATTTATCACTATGAAATTTCTATAACATTATTTGAAGAAATGGTTTTAGAGTAAATTATTTACTTTTTTTGTTTTTCACTCCGTGTTCGATACTCGCTTGAGGTCTGATCAATGCAAATTCATATTGTTACTTAAACTCGAGACCTCTGATTAAAGATGTAAGAATATTTATCACTGAAATTTACTTTCGACTTTTGCAGTTGATAGTTGTTTAACTACTAAAGTTGCCAAAAATGTTTACTTGATTAACCACTTCTTTTAAGAATGTTCTTCAGTTCAATTCCAAACTAAATTGATGAAGAAGTATTAGGAAATTCGCATGAAATATCATAGACGTATTAAACCCAAAAATACTTGTTTACTCGAAGATCCTTAGGCTGGTTTCTATGTCGGGTTCATTTGAACCCAGTACTTTATCATAAAATTTATGTGTAAAAATCTATTAAAATAAAAATAAATAGTAGATATGAACCTATATTTTTTTAATAATATAATGAATTCATGTAAAAACTTTAAAAATTGAACAAATAGAGTTTAAATTCTGGATCCGCCTATGCGCTATGGTTTACTATGAAGTGAAAAATGGATCTCAAAATTATGCATGCGAAGGCCAATCCACCAAGACATGTTCAGGATCTGTAGTCATCGAATTCACAATGAATGTGGTTATTAGTAGAAATATATATTTTTTTACTAATTTATATGTATTGTAATTTAGAAGTGTGAATGCCAGTTGATATATGAATGTAGCAGTCTATAGCCGTTATCCATCGCTTTCACATATCCAAATGTGAGTCAAAATGATAGGATCTGGAGAAAGAATAATGCAGCAGAGAGATTTCTTATTTGCTTTCATGGTACCACTGAATCTCTGTGTCTGTGGTGGTTAAAGAGGAGCCAGTACACCAGATCTCTTTCTCTCTTTTTCTTCTGCTTTTCTTATGTCTCTAATCTTCTCTTTCTTTCTTTCACAAGGCCTGTCTGCCTACTCTCTTTTTACTCCTTTTTTATTAGTCTTTATAATAAAGAATTGTCATTTCGCAGCTACGTTGCTCGAGCTCTCCAGAAATATCACGTCTGGCTTATTCACATAATACTTGGATAAACAACTTCCTTTTTGCAATAATAATAGTTGCTTTAACCTTCACTTAATGGCTAATACAGCAAGTAGCCAGCAACAAGAATCTATAATTATACATACACAATGGCACTAACACTGAAGTTCCAATGATTGCAAGACCTATGGTAACAGCTGCAAAAGCAGAAATGTACAAACAAAAGAAACTAAACAGAGTCCAGAGAGGAAGTAGCCATTGTCCAAAACTGAGAAGATTTCACTCATTTCTAAGATTTGAAGTTCATACAAAATCACCCCATAAAGTAAACTCATATAGAGGACATTATGTCTTGGATGCTTTACCAGAAGCTGATGAAATACAAGAATTTACTCTCTTTCCTTGAGCCATCTCAACCGGGCTAATACCTCATTACTGATACAATTTTTGAGGACCATAAGTTAAGGGAACAAGGAACAATACCCCTTAAAAATCATCATTGTTGTTAAATTACAACATATTACTTTCAAATCATACTATTCAAGAAATTGAGTTCATCGAACTAGGTTAAGAAAAAGTCTCCAACACCTCTCATAAATGAAGGCCTAAGGGAAAATAAATCATATACACCCTTTTCAACCAGAGTTCAGTTTCTAAACTAACTAAATCAGACACCCAGCTTCTTCTCTTTATCCTAGACTTCAACAAATAAGAATTCACTTAAATCAACTCAGCCTCAAAATCTTTTTTATTCACGGTAGCTGTCCCCTACTTGTCTCTGACACTAGATATATCATCATTTCCATAATTAAATTTGTATGGTTACTCATTTGAAAGATTAGAATGGTCTGCTTGTCAAGTGAGAGGTACCACATGTTCCCCTGGTTGCTGGATTGAATATAACCTCGATGCTGCTGTTTTCCAACCCACTTTTACACCAAGCAACATTACTAATCTCTGTGGCTAATGTGGCCAACTCATGGCTTGAGAAGGATGGAGTTTCCGTGTAGTCAACAAACTCAGGTCCCAACATTGAACTTCCGTTGTTTTCTTGACTGGCATTGCCACAACAGCCATGGCCGCACTTATGAGGCACTAATCGCTCAGTGAAAGCTCCTTCAAGCAACTTGCTTACCCCAAGATCCGGCGCTTGGATAGGAGTTAGTCTTGGAGTTTGCAGTTGGGTTTCTGGGACATTCATAGAACCATATACGCTAAAAGCACTTATACGAGCCACAGGACGGAAGAGAGTAGGAGGATCATGTGCTACATCATTCCGTTGAACTTCTTCGTGACTCTTAGCCTCATAGTGATTATCTTCTTGGTTTTCCTGAGAGCTAACATCTTTTCCTTCTATAGCTTTCGAAGAATTCACATCACCGCATGATTGGGTTTCCTCAGAGGATGCTTTTGATTTTTCTGCACTAACGTCTTCCGGGACATTGCTGGAGTCACTTCTTAACTTACCAAGTTCGGCACAGCGGCGCCTCAAGGTTGAATTCCAATGATTTTTAATTGCATTATCTGTTCTACCTGGCAAAAGCCTTGCAATTGATGCCCATTTGTTCCCATGAACAGCATGGGCCTGAAGGATAATCCGATCTTCTTCATCTGTCAAGAGTCGCAGAATTGTTAGTTTCATTCACCAGCTAGTTGTATTGTATAAACTTGAACAACGATAATTGCTTCATAGGATCAGAAGCTACAGGTGAAACAACTGGAAACTAAGAAGTATATCTAGTTTGATGTAGCACATAACCAAATCGTCACATATATGCAGAACTCCACATTTCACAGTAGGTATTTCAGATGCTAAGAGGTTAATTTGTTAACCATGGGAAAGGACCCAAGTCCTCAACATAGCGAAGATGCAACCTCAACACTTCTGCTTTCCCTCCTTTACTTCTCAAACAAATAGGAAAGTAGTCCATGCACTCCCTCTTTTACTTCCGAACCCAACTTAGCATAGGAGAAGTTGTCACTAACCAGCATATCTCTGTTGGTCGGTAGTATTAGCTACTTGGTAACCCCACATATAATCTTCTAAACTGCAAAATAATATGATATTTCACAGAGCTGTGCTTTCTAGTTAAGAGTCAAAAGAAACAACAATAATTCTTTTGTCCAATTTGTGTGACACCATTTTGTTGGGACTAAGGTAGAAAACATTAGAATGATTATTGAAAAGTTAATTTGCTGATAAACATCATCTCAAAAATTTAAATTTTAACAGTTTAAGTAAGTTATAATCTTACAAAATTTGAAATTTGCACAGAATAAGCGTATCAACACAGGAATGTTGTCAAAAGTAACAGAGCTGAGAAGAACCAGCAAAGGCATCATAAACTTGTTCACTAATTTGCTGCAACTTATCTGTAGTCAAGTTTTAGTCAGTATTATTAGATGTGATCGTTTCGACGCTTAGAACAATAAAGGGATGCAAAATGAGGGACCTCACTTTGCATGGATGGCTCGAAGAAATTTCAAAGAAGTATACTCTTCGGACAGTAAGATGCAAAGCGATTCAAAAAGAAATGGTCGGTTAACTGAAAATGAAGTCCTGCTGCTATCTCACCACTAGGGTTTCTCGTAAGAAATAATTTAGTCTTCTCGAAAGGTGAGCTATTCTTAACGATCAGTTGTCTCTTCTCGAGAATGTGGGTAACAGGGTCACGTGGCCAGTCACAGTGGTAAAGATACTTGAACTTGAGTGCGGTTTGATCTGCTAAAACCCCTTGATAAATGTCTTATGTCATGAGTGTTTCCAGCTTAAATAGAGAGTTGAAATGAGCACAAACCTTATAATTATCAGGAAACAAGGACTAGCTGGGGCCAAAAATACAAGAGCAAGTTTAACCATTTTTGAGGTTGCACTTCAGATTATGCATCATCATTCAGATTCTTCATTTTCCTGTTTCTTGATATAGGATTTGTCAGGAAGGGTCACTAAAAACCACCCTTGCTTTTCCACTGAAAAATAGCACTACTGAAGTGTTGTGCAAGGAAAGTAGAGTACAAAGTTAGTTTTGAGAAGATTTACATTTTACACTCGTATCTTTCAAATTTAACCACACTAAGCAGCGCTCTACTTTGTGTACCTTTTTGACACAAAATAACACTCTTCCACTTATTCAACCACAGAATATATATGTTTTGGATTCCCCGCCCTATAAATATGTGGTTGCCTCTATTTTATTTCTTCTTTCTCCAAAATATGTAACCCTGTATACCAAAAGGAACCAAAAGAATGGACGTACCAGTCTGTTTTACATGTCGAAAAGTATGTGGCATAGATGATCACATGAATGATCCATGACTTAAACCTGAATGCATAGGGACATCGTTAACTTCATCGAGACCTGATCCAATCTTCCCTTCAAGGTTATTCAGCTTATGACTATATAATTTCCCAACCTAAAGGTCATCAGAATTATCAAGTGCGGTTAATAACTTCTGTTCAGGATTTTATTGACCTTAAGTTGAAACTTACTTAAATCTTGACACAAATTAAAAATCCAAACTTATCCGAACTAAACATCAATACACTACAAAATCAAAAGTGGAAACTACATTTCACCTAAATACACAACCATGGCCAATACCTTCTCTTCAGAAATCCATTAACCTCGGGTAGAAAATCCTAACTTTGCTTGAACTAAACATCAATTAAATACAAAAACACAAGTGGAAACTACATTTTGCCAGAACACTCAACTATGCTTACTATCTTCTGCTCAAAATTCTTCTGATCTCAGATTGAAAGTCCAAAGATTAATTTTGACCTCCCTCAACAAATCTGAACGACACTTGCACAAAAACCAGTACACTAGAAAATCATAAGTCCAAACAACATTTACCAGAATACTCAGCTATGGTTAATAACTTCTGTTCAAGACTTTCTGTTCAGTATTTTACTTCTATCAGCTTAAAGAATCCAAACTTCCTGTCCCGGATTTTAAAAAAAAAAAACACTTTCCTAAACTTAAGCATCAATGCTGTACAAAAACACATTATTAGAAACAACTGGTATCAGAAATAAAACCTTTTTACCAAATGATCACACACAAAAAAAATCACCAAGTCGAAACTACATGTCACCATAATACTCAACTATGGTGAATATCTTCTTTTCAGTATTTTAATGCCCTCAATTTAAAAATCCAAACTTTAATCTTGATCCAGGTTAAAAATCCAAACTTTGCTTGAACTAAACATCAATACACTACTAAACCACAAGCGGAAACCACATTTCACCAGAATAACCAACTATACTCAATACCTTCTGTCATAATTTTATCTTGACCTCAGGTTAAAAATCCAAACTTTGCTTGAACTAAACATCAATGCTGTACAAAAGTCACAAGTAGAAACTAAATTTCCATATAAAAAACAAAGCCCTTTTACCAAATGGTTAAACGCACAAAACGACTAAGTATAGCATCTTACCGGAGAAGGGTTTGCGTTTAACAGCAGGATCAAGCTGATTACACCATCTTAAGCGACAAGATTTACCCGATCTACCGGGAATTCCTCGGGCGATCAAACTCCAATTCCTCGCTCCAAAATTACTTACTAAACGACTAAGTATAGCATCTTCTTCGGGTGACCACGGTCCTTTTACACGGTCTGCTGTTTTCTTTCTATCACTGCTTCCACTTCCATCTTCCAGCATCAACGCTTCCTCGTCGTCTCCGCCGACGCTACCGCCGGCGTCGCCACTTCCGCCGCCGTAATACCCCTCAAGATTTTCCGGGATATTGTTTTCCATTTTTGAAAATTTTTTGATAGGCAATTTTTTGTTTTTTTCCTTTTGGGTTGAAAGGTGTTTTAAATTTGCTGTTTGTGTAGTTTTGAGTACCCGCCTAGTGCAACTGCAAAACAGCAGAAAGGTAGGTATAGCGAGTGAGGACAGCTTACAGTTTCTCAACACAAGTCTTTGGGTAACTTCTATTTTTCTTTTTTTATCCTTGTATTTTACATTAATGGGTCGTTTGACTGGGTGTATAAGTGCCGGTTGGATATAAAATTTGATGAAAGATTTTTTTTAAATTTTTTTATTTTTTTTTCAATCAGCATTTGTTTATAAAATTTTTAATTTTCACTTCAAGATGTATTTTGAAAATTTTCGAAAACTTGAAAAACAGCAAAAAAAAAAAAAAATTTAAAATTTTCACTCAAATCACTCACAAAACTTTAAAAACAGCTCAAACTGAAATTTATATCCAAACACAACTCTAAATTTCAAATACGATTTTCACTTTTAATTTTTTTCTTCGAATTTACAATTCTTATGTCCAAATGCCTAGTAAGAATAAACAAATAATACTAACAATATGTTGGCCAAGCTTCTAAAATCAGTTTATTTGGGGAAATATTTTTCTCAAAAATACTTTTCAAAAAAGGTACTTTTGGTGAGAACCATTTTGTGTTTGGCTATTTAATTTAAAAATTACATTTGAGTAGCAATTAGTGTTTAGCGAAATTTGTAAAAAGTGTTTTTAAGTGTATTTTTTCTCAAAAGTGTTTTTCAAAAAAGTGTTTTTGGAGAGAAGCTAATTTTTTGTGCTTCTCAGAAACTATTTTTGCTTCTCCTCAAAAACACTTTTTTCCTTTAAAAAGCTTTGACCAAACACCATAATTTTAGAGAAAAAAAAAAATACTTTTGACAAAAAAAAATTATTACTTTTGCCTCAAAAGAAGCTTGGCCAAATAGGTTAGTAACGCTAAGATCAATTATGTTGAAATTAGTTATGCTGAGATTAGTTCTTATCAACTGTTTGGTTTGGTATACTAAAGGTTTTGAAATGACAATTATGTCTTTATACATGCTTATTCATGTATTAAAATTATGATTTTGCTAATACTATAAAAGTAGTACTGAATACGTGTATAACTAATTGTGATGACCCAAAAGGTCATCTTGTGTAAATTTAGCAAAAATTATGTTCCGAGGCCCCGAAAGCCTCCATTAATCCTACCTCGATGTGCGTGCACAACTCGGGCGCGTATCCGGGAAGCCTTTATGTGGAAATGTGTTAAACAGTTGAATTTATGATAATTAATTGAATAAAGTTGACTTTGGTCAATATTTTTGGTAAAAGGACCCAGACCCACGATTTGACGGTCCCGGAGGGTCCGTAAGAAAATATGGGATCTAGGCGTATGCCCGGAATCGAATTCCGAGGTCCCAAGTCCAAGAAATGAATTTTTAAAGAAAATTATTTTCTGAAAATAATAAAGACTTTTGAAAATGGACTTTGATGTGCAATCTGTGTTACCGAGCCCGTATATTGGTTCCGGAGCTCGGAACAAGTTCAATATGTGTTATGTGAGTTATCTGTAAAATTTGGTAAGAAACGGACTTGGTTTGACGTGTTTCAGATCAAAATTGGAGAATTTAGAAGTTTATGAAGTTTGAGAAAATTCTATAGATTTTGGAGTTTAATTCATTATTTTTGATGTTATTTTGGTGGTTATATTACTCGAATAAGTTTGTAGGATGATTTTGAAGTCGTGTGTATATTTGCTTTTGAGCTCCGAGGGCTCGGGTGAGTTTCGGGTAGGTGTCGGGGTGCTAAAAGGTGGAAAAATCTGGTGTGAATATGCTGTTTCTGGTGTCCGAGATTTTTACACTATGCGATTGCGTAGGTTGCCCCGCGATCGCGTAGTGTAGTGTGAGGGGGGGGG